>MPNW01000890.1:9100-34606 GCA_011800805.1 Hirudo medicinalis
ATGTTGAGTAATGTTGAGTAATGTTGAGTAATGTTGAGTAATTATTCTTGTCGATTGATCAGAAATTCACTTCAGAGAAGGGTGGATTTTGAAACAACGTCAGCACATTCGTCGAATTTGGTGCCACAAAAAATAGAATTAACAGAAATTAAAGGAGAGGTTTAAAAAAAATAGTTAAAGAATGATAAAATCAATATAATAATAAATAATAATAATAATAATAATAATAACAATAATAAATAACAATAATTAAAAATAAATCTAAGATAACTCAAATTTTTACCAGAAAATCAATAAAATAAACCCTAAAGCGGCAGATAAATCTTAAGATTCAAATGCATTAAAATGAAAAAGCCGTGACTTCTTCGACCAACCTTTCACCTCGCACGTGACCTTTTGACCTGACACGATTTGTAATTCCGTGACGTTGGCCTCGGTGGAGAAGGAGGTCATCCAGGGAACTGACCTCCACACCTGAGGTTGTTAAAAACAATTGAAACCTCAATTGATCAGGTGAAGATGATTGATATTATGATTTATTGGTCTAAATTGAAAATAAAGAAAATAAAGAAGAATTTAAAATAAAATAACAAATACATAGAAATATAACAAATTAGGTAATAAATTATCACAAAATAAATAAAAAAAAATCATTTTCCAATCACAAATTAATTGCAAATGATTCGATTTTTTAATTCCCCATTTGACTGCTAAATAATTATTTTGAAATAATAGAATATTAAATAAAAAATGTAAGAAATCAATTGAAGTAAAAACATCGCAAACCTTGGCGGCATTGACGAGCCTCCAAGCGTCCATGATCCCGAACCCGTGCTGGTGGCTGTGCTGGAGTCCGACGCCGTTCTTGGTCCACGTCGACCCATCTACGTCCACCTGGAACGTGGAAGAGGTCAAGATTAACATGTGCTAGGTTTTTGTGGCGATGATGTCGTTGATGTACATATATGTGGGTTGTGCCACTAGGTGCAAATGTTGTTGACTTCAAATTGTATTCATACTTCTGTTTAAAAATTATCACATTTATTTTAAAAAAAAAAAACAACAACAAATAACTTTCTAATCAACATCATCATCACCACTAAAAATCCAACAAACGACCTTGACTGCAGTGACAACAATCAGGTGCTGGACATCCCTCCAGGTGAGGCAGGGTCGAGCCTCCAACATGAGGGCCACAATCCCCGATGCCAGGGGGGCAGCAGCCGAGGTGCCTGTGTGGTGCTCTGTGCATCCCGTGCCCCCGTACATTGACCAATCGGTGGTAACCTATTTGGGTGTGCACTTGAATTGACATCTAAGGGTTCATGATACTTTTGCAAGGCAGCATAAACAAGGTATTGAAATAGTTTTATTGTAATAAGTTGTCACTCTAATTCTTCCATTATTCGTTAGCTATTTAATAAATAATAATAATAAATAACTAATGAACAGTCTGAAAAGTAAATAATAACAATAACAAGCAACTTTCAAAATAATTATAAAATCAACAATCGTCAGCTTACAACTGCCCTGCTGTAACCATCGCCACTGCTGTAAGCTACAGCCAGCATGGAGGCACACTCCTCGGAATAGGGGGGCATCGACCCGAACTCATCCACCGCCCCTATTGTGACCGTGTAGATGGAGTTGGCATAGCATCGTAGTTGCAGTTGTCGCCCTTTCGTCCCCCGTTTCCACTGGCAACTACGTAGATGGAACCGTACCCTTGACGGCCGTAGTCAGTGCCAAGTCTGAGGGCTTTCTGGGCCAGTTTGTGGGGGCCATCCAGTGTCTTCCCATCATCCTCGGGTCCCCAGCTTTGCAAGGGGAGCAGTAATGGGACAGGCATTAGTACATTTAACGGATGGTTAAACAAATGAAAATCATAAATAATAACATCAGAAAAAACTGTATATGTAAAAATATCTGCAAAAAACAGTCGACATCCTACCTTTGTTAACGACTGATTACATTACAATTACCATATCGAGTGATTACATTGTAGTGATTTTAATGAACAGAATAAAAGTTGATCAATTAAATTTTCCCTCATTATCATCTATTATTGTTAGATAAACAAGAAGTAACAAGAATTAAAGTCTCTCACACCTGCAGCTATAAATGTCGTTGACCGACAGCTTTTCCGAGAACGCCCTGGCTTCAGCCTCGTCCGTCATCGGTCCCTCGATGAGCCGAATGCCACTCACCCTCGCCCCGAAGGCCAGGCCCACCCCGCAGAAGGAGTTGTTGGCAGATGCCGCAATTTCTCCTGCACACCTGTTCGGACGAGAACGGGAGGATTCGAAAGGAGAGATAATCACATTTCATTGAAAGCATTTAAGTTTTTATTTTTACACATTAATAATTCATTGAATAAAATCATTAAAAAAAAAAGCATTATTACTGCTCCGCAAATAATTAGCATCAATTATAATGTGGCTCGGGGTGATTATAATATGCAAATGAGATCATTAAAAATACCTGGTGCCATGGTGATTGGTGACCTTGAGGTTGCTAGGGGAGGGGTCATCATCATTGGATACGATGTCCATGCTCCCCTCGGGGTTGTAATTGGACACGATGTCGGGACTCTGCCAATCCAAACCTGGAGAGGATAGATTAGAATAATTTATTCAAGTGAACAAGAGCAAACACTGGAAATGTCTAATTACAGTCAGAGTCGTTAACATAATTTATTAAACCACTACACCATTCTGTAAAGATTAAAATTATAACATTAGGCTTTCATTGCTTTCGACCACCCCTTGACCTACCGTCGTCGATGACAGCAACAGTGACGCCTCTCCCTGTGACGTTCCTGAGCCAGACTCCGGTCACGTTCATGTCATGGTGAATGTTTTCTGCATTTTCCTGGAAAAAGGCTTTAATTTGAATATCTTGAAACAATGCTGTGACATGACGATGATGATGACGATGACGATGATGACTACGATGACATTGATGATGACGACGATGATTATGATGATGATGTGCATTTGGAATTTTATTGATTTATCCAAGTTGGCTATCTTTTGTAAAACATTGACAAAACTACTGAATTTGTGATCGAAATGAAAAATTATTTAAAAAACATTTCCTTCCAGGTAGATCTGAAATGAGTGAATGATGACAGGCTGTGACTTTAACTATTACTTTTACTAATTCATTGATTTCTCACCAGATGCCACTGCTTTGCAAACAATGGATCATTGAAGTCGACTGAATTATGACGTAAGAACGATGACGACAACGACGATGACTCTGAATCCCTTCCCGACTGTGAAAACAAGTCATTGTATCTTTTGACTCGCTTCACTGCATTTTGCTGTTCGAACTGCGACACCAGCAGATGCGAAGCCAGCTTTTCATTGATCGAACTTTTAATCTTTGACCACTTTCTTATTGTGTTCAGTTGTCTGTGCCAACGTTTTCGACCATTCGTTTCATTCTGTTAAGAAAAATGATTCACTAGTCCATCTTTTGAATCGTTACTGGCCCAGCATTGTTCTAGATGAAGAATAAGAGAGAAAAAAGATCATGCAAAACAAATATTCGTTTGTCCTTTAATTTTTCAAAACTAAAACTTAACTGCTGATTTATAAAATCATTTACCATGCATCAATCGAAGTATAACGAAAATCAAATTATAAAATTGTGAAATGTGAAGCAAGACATGAATGAAGAGCAACTGAAACCTTGTTAAAGTTAAAGCCAGGCCAGACTAAACCATGTTCGTGCCAGGGATGAGCCAGTAAAAAATGCCCAGAGAGTTTTCCAACTCTCCCTAAGTTTAAAAGGCCGAGTTCTTTAGAAATTGAATTGGCCACAACTTCACCATTCCCATCTTTAACTTCTTTTAGAACTACCACCCAAGTTAAGGTTTCATACTTTTCGCTGGTGCTATAGAATGATGAAAGTAAGTCTTCTTCTGATAAAGTAACTAAGGCATCTTGATCCCATGATGGCAAGTACAAGGTCCAACATAAAGCCAATGCAAATATTCCTATTATAAACAACCGTCTATACGGTATATTCCTAAATCTTTTCGAGTCGCCAAAACCTTGCTTATTGGCGGCAACTTCGCACACTGAAATCATTTCTTAGCAGTGATTTGATTCCATCTCTAATGAACTTATTATTTCATGTAACTTATAATCTGGACCTCAAAAAAAAGCTAAACTTAGCCGTAATTGTTGTTATTACCGGTAAATATGATCATGTAGCGGTTTAATGAGGTTCCACTTTAATTCGTACTAGGTCCCGTTTCTCAACTGATTTTGTTTACACGTAAAGCAGGTGTTTCATATAAATTCATTTTTCGTCATTCCACATAATCGCACTTTGATTATATTTCTCACTTTTTCTAAAAATTTAATTACTTAATTAATTTAATAATAACGTACTGTATTTTTAGGTCATAAAATGGTCTCTTAAAAAGTTTTCGTTGGAGTTTTCGAGCGGTCAGCCATCTTTTTGGCGCATTAGTCGTGGAATCAATTGATCTAAGTCTAAGGCCGCTAAGGTAGTTGGTGGCAGAGTTATCCAGGAGTTCGTAATCGGGGGTGCTAACCAAGAGCCTGTGGGCCTCCCTCCCCCATGGATACGTTGCGAGGCTAAAACCCGCCTAAAGCAGCCTACAAATCGCGACCATCTGATTGATCCGTCAGCGTTAATGAGCAACGTGACAATAATTATCTCCTTAGCGTCGCACAGTCTACCTGCCGTAGATCCTCTCATAATTCCCCTCAATTCACCAATTCAGAGATTAAAACCCAGACCACCGAGCCATCCAAGTAGCTCTATCAAAGCATGAGTAGAAATTGTATTCAAACTCACACAAAAAAAAACAAAAAAAGCTGTTAGTCATAATTCAAGCTGAAACTCCTGGGTGCAAATTTAAAAACAAGACCAGCACGGAGGAAGCGAGAATCCAGCCATGGATTCTCATTTCATGTAGCCGCACCTCCTCAAGAGGCAGGCTGCTTCGACAGTCCTTTTCCACCGAACTTGACCATGTTCAGACAGTTCTTGCAGCTCCCGCAGTCGGGAAGGCAGCAAGCCTCGCAGATGCCACAGCGCCTCCTCCTCCTGAAACCATTTCCATGCAAAGGCCCCCTCACCCTCCTGATCATGCTGCTCTTCGACCTCCAGTCTCCATCATCGCTATCATCCAAGAGGCTCTGCCTTCTTTTCTGGTACGGCTTAGGCATGGGTTTCGAAACCTGCCTCGATCTTGTAACCATCTTGTTCAGTTTGAGGAAGCACGGGTGTTTGGACAGAAGGATGAAGTCGCCTTCCGACCGATGGTTGTCGTAGCTCACCACCTGGTCCACGAGGAACGCCCCATACTTCCTCAGAGAGTTTTGAGCCAGATTCATGGCCACCGCACATGAAATTGAGAGCCTGGTTTGTAGGAAGTTCTGCAACAAATACAAAACGAATTCTACCGAATCATTCAGTCATATTTTTACATTCTCAATTTTTCTTAATTTAGTTTATTTTTTCCCTCGGTGTTCTTTTTGGTGCTCTTAAGGCTTTCTTATTAAAATAACAAATCAGAAATCAAACGACATCACTGAGTAATGACACACTCAAATGAATACATGAAGCCTAGTAGTCGACAAAAATCCGCAAAAAAAAGGTAAATACCGCCACTTCCGAGATTAGCCCTTCAAAAGTCACGTCCTTGTTTTCAGCCAGAAATTCAATAACGACTTTTGACAAGTTGGCCTTCTCCCATGCAAACTTCCAGAAATTCGAGTAAGCAGGACTCGACTCGAGAAGCACGTATTCGGCAGATTCGGTCGTCACGCCGATGAGGACGTTCTTGCCGCCGTCAAATTCCGAGATCCACCATTCACTTATGGGGCCTATTCTCTTGCCCCATTTCCCACCTTTAAATTTTAACGAGAGTCACCATTGGTCATTACAATTGCCATTACAAAGGATTTTACTTTCTGTAACATGCAAGTACCATGCAATATGAAAGTGACTTCAAGTAAGTTATTTGGATCACAAATAATATTTAGAAGAGGCATACTAGGATGTGGAATCAGTTTAAGCAGCATAAGCATATCTGCAAAACTCTAGTCAAATTGCATTTGCTGAAGAAATGAAGAATTTGAAGAAATGACCATGCCCAATGGTAAATCCTAAATCTTCAAGCATTTCTCAATAACATGTCAAGCAGAATCATGCATGACACTTATATTACATAAACTTTAATTTGAGGTACCTAAACAATACCAGTTATTATATTTCACCTTTGGTATCATACAAATAGAAGGAGATTCATTACAAAAAGTATTATAAGATTCCAAACAAAACCTTCTAGGTCTGAAGAATCATCATAGATGGGTTTGACATATCCACTCATGTAAAGCTCAACATCTCTCTCAATGAGGCCATCATCAATCCTGCAAAGGTGGCCATTGCCATCGTAAATTGCGAAGCTCATCACCTTGTGCTTTGGTCTCAAATCTCTTTGATCAAGCTTGAAGAAAAGATATATTGGTAAACTGATGTAAAACGTTTATCTTATTCATCACTTGTACCACTCACCCAATTTAGGGATAAAACACTTTAACAGAGAAAGGGACAGGAAAATAAGCAAGATTAAAATATCTAAATACCTTCTCTCCATCACTGATAAGAATAAACATTGGATCGGTGAGCAAAGGCAGTTCCTCCAGCGCTTCTTCGTGATCTCCACCGAATGAAATCAAGTTCGGATCGTTGTAAAGCTGCTTGCAGAAAGGGCATTGATTTGGCCAAAACGAAACATTCTCAAAAGAAACACTTGAACAAATCTCTTCACGTCCCAAATGATCCAAGAAGCCGAAGCCCTCCATCCCTCAGAAAACCCTTTTAGCGTGGGAAAACGCCGATCAACAAGACGTCTGCTGCGCACGTGTGCAATGGCACTTTTTTTTATTGTAATTGTCTAAAAATAATTTTTTAAAACGTTTTTGGCATTTACAAAAATTATGTATAAATATTGACAATGTCACTACCATAAATACAAGTGATGTAGCTTAAATTTTAATTTAATTTGATTAATTGCTACATATTAAAGTTTGTTGACTTAAATCTAGTAACTAAATTAAGCAATTCTCTAGATACAGAATGTCAACAACAGTGGTCTCGGTCTCTTAGTTCACTCCAGAGCTAATATAATTATTGCTTGCATCTTAAGAAAGCGGCCTTGGTTTGTGGAAAATGTTCAAAGCTCCGGAGTGAATACAAAACTCTATCCAAATGTCTGCCGAAGAGTCAAATCCTTCCTTTCTGAAACGTTTCCGTTCCTCGTCGTTCTCCTCTGAAATGACGATTGATGAGAAAACACCAGGTAGTCCGCTGAGACAAGACAGCGTTGAATTCAGAAGAACATCGAAAGTCTCTGATAAGAACAAATCGCCATTGCTGGCTTTGGAGGTACCATGCTTGATTAATCTTATCTTGGCTGAAATATTTCGACATGTCACTATCACCAAGACTTAGTTTTTATGAAAGTTTTAAATTTGTTCATTTCGTTCCTTTTACATAGTCTTAATTAATTCAATTTAGGTCTTGGGGCTTTGGTGAACTAAATAGTTTAACAGATATCAAAAGATGGTTCATTTAAATCCATCAAATGCTTATAACTTTCAGTCCAGAAAAAGTATGCCTCCAGAGGAATTTCTGTCATCTTTACTTTCTGCACAAGAGGCATGGAAGACAGAGCCCGACCATTTTCCCTTCTCCAGCTTAACAAGAGAGCTGCAAATTCGCATATTCACTTGTTTGAACCCTGCAGAAAGAGGAGCTGTTGCTGTTGTTTGTAAAAAGTGGAACTCATTAATTAGGCATGGTCAAATAGTTTATCTTTATTAAGTAAAATGTTGGATTAGGCCTTTTTTATGCTATCTAAGTGATTTCATTAAACAGGGTTCAATGTGGTTATCAAATTCAATTTACTTAATGCTATTGAAAAGCAAGAACTAGATGAATATTAGATATGTCAAAGCCCCAGTGAAACAAAATGAAGAGCTGGGACTTATCACTCTTTCAGATCTCCTGACCTTTGGAGTGTCGTGGATCTTGTGGCATTCCCCCCATGTCAAGCATCAAATTTGACAGACGTGGAAGACGAAGATTACGACGAAAGCATGGTTTCTTATATCAAGTACCAGAGGAGGACTCGCAAATACATGAACTTCCTGATTTCTGTCAGGCCCAAGGTTTTTGAAAAAATATTCCTGTGGAAATTTAAGCATGCAAAATTTTGTTAGGTGATTGTTTTAATAACGGTTGAAATGTTCATTTAATTAAGCCAACTTAATGTGTGACTTGGAATTACATACTGGAATTACATTATTACAACTCTTATATTATAACAACCTGTAAAGGTAAAAAGATTTAGGTTTGCCTTCGACATTGCCGACATTAAGGACGGTTGGATGGAGGGCATAGAGATGCTGCTGAGGTCCTGCCAGCTTCAGGAGATAAAGTCGGCCGAGCTGACCTGGAACGAAACGCCGGCCAAACCGTCCATCTTGGATTCTGCCAGCATAACTTGGTGTACGAGCGACTACAAAGACCTCATGTACAAGTTGGTGGTCGATGATTCCTTGAAAGATAATTATACTTCTTGGAATTTGATTGATTTCAATGTTAAATTTTATTAAAAGCATGCAATGCTATTTTAGGCTGTGAATGTGATCGTCATTGCTATTGTTAACTTTTGTTGTTAAGCGAGCTAAATGTTAGGGTTCTAGAAAAATTATATGATCAAAAAGTTTACTTTATTTTGATTAAGTAAGAAAGTAAATGTGTAAAAAATGGCTGCCAACTTCATGTAAAAGCAGTGCATAAGCTAATGAGTTATAAAAAGCATCTTTAGTTTTATAATCACAAAATGATTTATCATAAAAATCATTGACATTGCCAGACACAGGCACAGACAGAGGTATTTTGTAAAGTTCTTCGACCTGTTCACCAGTCTCTGCTCGTCGATAGTCCAACTGGTCGTGCCCTTCGACTGGACCGAGAGATCCGTCAGGTCCCTGGCAAGACTCTACAACCTTGAGATTCTTACTTTGGCCAGGTTAATATTATGATTACAAATATTATTATAGATAATAAATTATTATTATGGTTATAAATATATTGTTTAAATTTTCTGTTAGGATCTTAATCAATATGAAAATCTACATAATTCTATGTACAAAAATAAATTTTTTTCATCTCTCAGTTGATAGTGGCTAAATATTGCCATTAAAATATCATTAAAAGTGGCTGAATTACATTCTTTTAAACATTTTAATCGGGCAAATTCAAACGAAGGTGTCGTGTCAGTTGTTGAGGTTGAAGTCTTTTGTGCAGCTAGGTTTCATCATTTGAGCTCATTTAATTATGATTGAAATTAATCACATTTTTGTGAATCATTTTGTGCATTATTAGTTGTTATATAATTATTTATTATTTGATTGGTCCTCCAGATACTTCATCTTCCAAAACTTGGAGCAGAGGCAAATCGACTCCCTGCTTTCCTCTGTGCCGAATGTCGGCCACTTGTCGTTCGAAGTTTGGACTCCTAGCGGAAGAGGCCTCCAAAGCGTTCGATTCCACTCCGAGTCCCTGCTTTCCCTCGATGCCTCTCAGTGCAGGGGCATAAGGCTCGACAGGGACCTCCAGCTGCCCAATCTGCAGAGACTCCGCATGTCGCTCAATCCCATGAAGGGTCCTTTGGGCAGTGGACCTGGCACGGGCACGGGGGAGAGCACCAAAGTGGCTGGTTTTGACTCGGATGAGGAGGATGCGGAGCTGGGGACATCTTTCTCTTCTATCTGCCTGTATGACACTCTCAGGTATGGAGCACCGAACCTTCAATTCCTCAATGACCTCGAACTGAACCCCGGCTGGAAGGAAGGGTCTTACCCGGAACTCGAGGAAGTCCTGACGTCCGTGTGTTTGTGCCCCAGACATTTGATGGCCTCTCACTTGGCAAGGGAAAGAGAGGAGCAAGAAGAAGAAGAGGACAAAGAAGACTGATTCACCTGCAACCTTTACTTAATTTGTTTGAAGCTAAATTGTACAGAAAGTCATAAAATACTGGCTATAATGCAACGATGACCTCGTGCTGTTACGTGTCGTTTGAAAGTTAAATTTGTTTGATATTCTATTTAAAATCAATTTATTTTCTTATCTTGTCTTTCCGATTTGAAACTTTGCTTCGGTCGATCACGAACGACGGGATCGGGCCAATTGATTTTTATTGTTTGAGCTTTGAAATTTTTAATTATGTCTTGCATTGGAATGTCCACATCTTCATTTTTAGTTTGGTTTCTCGTACTTGCATTTACAATGACCTGCTTGCTATCACGACCCTGCAGCCGTGGCGATGTTTTTAGTCTTTAGGTCAATTGTCCGTGGGTTTTTAGATTTTTTTTAGTTTGACATGTTTTTCTCCGATCGATTGGGAGACCTCGAGTTGTTTGGATGCTTATTTTAATTAAGCGAACCACAAATGACGAACATTTTCACGCCATTCATTTGGAATGTTTTCGAGGTTTATCGTTTACAGTTTTCAGTTTTGCCTCAGTGACAGAAGGACAAACCACTTTACCTTAAAATCCACATTTTCTCTTGCTGCTTGGTGGCATTTGTAAGCATTTTTATTTTATTTTATTTTAAATATTTCAACATCTTTTTTGAGATTGAAAACCTAACTGCAATTCTTCCTTTCTTTCTTAACCTCCAGTCCTGGATGCCCTCACATCAGCATTCACCACTTATTTTTTGCTTTGGCATTCTTTTATCGTGTCGCAGAATCTTTTTCTTTTTTTTATCAAAACCAGTACCTAGTCTGAATGTGGTAGGTCATTATTTCTTGAAGTGGCTTTCCACTTCCCTTACGATTGGGATGATCTGAAATTTGAAAATCGGTCGTTGGATTCGCCACACTTTGAAACCCAACTGCAATAAGAAGCACTGACTGTTGCTTCCTGGTTCCTTAGAACATGAAGAAAGTCTGAACAAGCAATATCACTTGGAGTTACATGAATCTGAAATTATGTTTTTAAGTACCATCACTGACTGTCGTTCGACTGAGCACATTCGACAATTGGAGATGATTGAATTGTCTCTTGTGTGACAAATAAACGAGTTGCTTTGAGCTCCAACAAGTGTTGTAGTTTTCAGATCATCAAAGTTGAGAGAAAATCGATAGTAAATTACTTTCTCCAAAATGTCATAAAGGTTGCTTAGTGAATGTCATAAAGCACCAGCTAGAGGTATGTAGTTATAATTACATTGTCCTTCACCTGTGGCAGACAGCCTGTGAGGGGCAAACTCTTAAGCTTTAAGATATCAAGTGGCTATAGACTTTCACTTGTTTATTTCAGAGAAAGACAGTTTGATTTAAATACTTTTAAGCAACCTCAAAAAGATGTTTACCATTGAATCCATTAATTGCAGAAAGTTATAATATTTTATTCATTTGAGTTGACAAAGAAAGAAGCTTCTGAAGATTTATTGGCGTCATAAAGTATCGTACCAGCTACTTTTATTTTACGTTTTTATACTAATTGTTTCACATTTCTAACAGGAAATTAAACGTGCACAAATATTTCTCCAAATGAAACTTCACTTTTATGGCATCACTTCTTGCCTTGACCTTCAGGATAAATGCCCTTAGCAGCCAGCTCCTCTTTCACTCTCTTCAAATATTCTGGGTCCGGGTAGGCATAACGGCTTTTTGAATTAATAAGGACATTCCAAATTAGGATGACCAAGCAACAGATCAAGACAAGTAAATAAGTAATCCTTTAAAACTTACTCTCCATGTTTGGCTGTCTTGTGATGGATGTCATTCCAAACGACAGCATCTTCTAATCCAGTTGTGTGAGACCTTACATGATAAATAACTTTGTTAATGTATGTAATTATTACCACAAAAATATTCTTGGAAGACTTTTTATTTAAATTTTTGCTCGCATGTGACTTTGTCATCGAGTACAGGCCCATTTTGGCCAGGCTGATGCACTATCCCGTCTCATCGCTTCAAAGAAACTGCCTGAGGATGAAGACATTGTCATTGCTAAGATTGAACAAGATGTCCGGGCAGTCCAAGGCGATGTCATCCGACACTTGCCAGTCACAAAGGAGGATATTCGGAAGATGACCGAAGAAGATCCCAAGTTAGAGCTAGTTGTGGAAGCTGTCAACACAGGATGATGGCCAAAGTTCCAGGCTGGATCGACCTTATACGCTTTCCACAGTCGTTCTGCAGACCTGTCTGTCTATGAAGGTGCTCTCTTCATGGGAACACGTGCTGTGATTCCATCAGTGCCGCGAAGCTGAGTTTTAAAGATGCTGATTTTGAAGGGAGCCACCAGAATGAAGATGCTTGCTCGGAGGTATGTTTATTGGCAAGGAATTAACAGAGACATTGAAGACAGGGTGAAGCTTTGCAATGCATGTCAGCTAGCTGCAAAGATGCCTGTCAGGAATGAATTGTCACCATGGCCGAAATCTGATTGTGCTTGGGAGAGGATCCATATTGGTTATTTATCATCATGGTGGATGAATTCTCCAAGTGGTCTGAAGTTGTGCAGATGAGAACTTCGACGACCACTGCAACAATCAAAGAGCTAGGCAGGATTTTTGCACAGCAGGGATACCCAAAGGTGCTCGTTTCAGACATTAGGACAGTTCACAGCCAAGGAGTTCCAAACATTCCTGCTGACTTACAGGACCACACCTTGCCTGTCTATGTCAGGATTGAAGATGCCCTGGGAAGAATATTGAAGAACTTCATTGAGTGACCTCCAGCTCCAGAGACTCATCTCCGTAGGAAAGACCAGGAGATGGAGGATATGAAGTCTGGAAAAAAGCGAAGGGAATTTGTTGAAGAAGATGCAGTCTTTGCCAGAGAATACAGTGATCCTAACCATCCAAAGTGGGTGCCTGGTAGGATGTCTCAAACGGAGACTGGGAAGACACGTCCACGAAGTCAATGGCACAATGCAACATCGTTATGCAAATCACTTGAGGAAGAGAGAGATAGATGATGCATGATAATATGAGACACATTTAACCTTTCATTTCTTCCACCAAGAGAGACACCACAAGCAGCATCTGAGAAAGCAAATAGCCCGGAGCCACCTGACAAGTCAGAGACCAAACAAGTAGATGTCAGTCCAGAATCACAAGTGCCAAGACCTGCAAGGATACGTCGACCCCCAAGAAAGCTGGAGATGGATTTTCAGAGGAAGAAGTACCTCATTGTTTAGGAGGGGGAGATGTTGTGGGTGACACACAAACTGAATTAGCCATGCTAATTTAGGAGCTAGGAGCAGCAACCTTTGTTCGTTCTAGCCCTAGTTGTGTGCTAGGTGGCGTGGATACTTGGTGAATAAAGTGGTTGTTTGTTACTGTCTTGGTATAATCGCGAGTTACAACAGTTTGCACAAGTCATTTCCTGCATGACAAAAACAATACAAGCACCTAATTATGGAGCTTTGTGCTTTTTGAAGGTTTCTTCATATCCTAATGGAACAAGATATTAATTACAAGTGATAAAATGTATTTATTTGCTTATACTTAGTTTCCTGTAACTGAGTTGAAATATGTAAAAGTTAACAAATTTTACAGTTTTAAATATGTTCTGAGGTTGCACAAATCATCAATAGCTAAAAAAAATAAATAACCAGTAATACCTGCCAATGGTAAAAATTAATTGATTGTCAAAAGCCCTTCTCAGCATGTTGGCCACCTCCCTTCCTTCTTCATTGTCAGGCAGGTAAGCAGTTCTATGAATTCCTCTGAAAGGTCTTCCAGGATTTGGATGTGTTTCCTAATCAAGGAATATTTGATAGTTTTAACTTAATTTAANGCAGGTAAGCAGTTCTATGAATTCCTCTGAAAGGTCTTCCAGGATTTGGATGTGTTTCCTAATCAAGGAATATTTGATAGTTTTAACTTAATTTAAGACTAAAAAACACTACTACATAATTACCTGTCGGTCATATATATATTCATTAATATGCAATGGGAAATATTATATCTTTAATTGTAATAATCAGGTTCACTAAATCATTCTTTCACCAGAAATATTTTGGTTAAATTTATAGAAAAATTTTATAATCAATTTAAAACTTTAAAATGACTTACATTTTGAATTCCACTCCAGATATTATAAACAATTTCTAGATATCCACAATATCGATATCCTGGAAGACTTCCGTACTGCTTCTTGATTTCCATTTGGCCTGGTGGTTGGTTACCTCTCACCTCTCCATAAATCATACCACATGTGGGACACTTTGGACTACACCTTTTGTTGTACTCTTTAAGGCAATCTTTACAAAAGGCATGACCACATTTCAGTTCCTCTGGATGAGTGATTTCATCCATGCATATGGCACAAATATCTTCTTTCTTATCTTGTTCCTTTGATTTTGTTGAGGGTCCAATTGATGTGGCTGCTTTTTCATTGTCAACATCTTTCTGAGCTTCCTTCTTTGGCTTTTTGGACAAAACTACTAATGCTATTGTATCATTGACATCCTCTGTAGTATTTGATCTGTAGCTTGACGAATATACTTTCTTAGGTTCGGCATCTTTCAGTTTTTCATTGAAAGGTGCGGCGCTATCGTCGACATCCATCGGGATCTTGCCATTCCTTTTCTCGTCTGTTGTTTCATCACTAGGTACTTCTTGAACGTCACCATCTTCAACATGTCGATGTTGTCTAAAGTTGAGTTAAGCTTAAGTATAAAGTTACATAAATTTAGATAAAAACAAATAGCAGAAAAGAACAGACTTTCCATCGACATCACTTCCTTTATTCCAATTCTTGAATGCCTTACAAATTTTTTCCACAGTGGCTTCGTCAATGTTCACAAAATGGATCTCCTTTAAAGTTTTATTCTTTCGTTCCTTCTCAAAAATGTCCAGAGCCTGAAATATGGCCGAACCAACGACTTCGAGGGGCACCCCATAAATTCCTAAGAAGAGAATGTATAAATAAAAAAAATCAAAACTTTCTAAAGACAATATTTATGTCAATGCATTCCAAACCATGAAAAGCAATTAAAGTAACAACAACGACAATAGAACACATTCCACCCAGCCATTCAATACATTCAAGGATTAAAATAATGTATACATCCCTAGGTTTGGCCATGGGAAAAAGCTATGTAGGCACACGACCATGTAGTCGAGATACATGTGTATATAAAATAAGAATTTATCGAACAAAGTTCACCTGAACTAATGGCAGGAACGGCCATCGACGAGATGGACAATTTGTTGTTGGCATATTTAAAGCAATTTAGAAATGTTTCAACCATCTCCGAACGAGCGTTTCTACTCTCTTTGATTTGTGGTCCGACAGTGTGAATGACATATTTAATGTTCGGCTTCAAACTGCCTGCAGTGGTGTGCATCGCTTTGGTGACAGGAAGACTCTTCTCCTTTTTGATAAATTCTTTGCATTCCGCTTCCAATGCCTCTCCTGCTGCTTTTGCAATGGCAGCAGCTGCACCTCCTCCATGAGCGAGGCGAGAATTTGCAGGATTCACAATGGCGTCAGTCCTTTGGTGGACCAAATTTCCTAAGATCAACGCAAGCGTTACTCTAAATTTCTTTAATTCGCCAAATGGATATTCGACACATTTGTATGCTCGTTCATATTACAATGTTTATTCATTCTTAAGAGCTTATTATTTTCCAATTCAACAACACAATCCACATTGAAACGAGTATTAAATATTTTCATGTTAATTCTCAAAAATATTTCATGTTAATTTTCTTATTTATATAAAGCCAAGTCTTGAACTAACATTAGTCAGCTGAAAAATAGTACTTGTAATAATAGGAAAATTTAAAAAAAATCTAATAACTTTTGATACTCAAATTTTTGACCAAAATAATAAACTTAAAAAAGGAATTAACAAGAAAATATTTGATTTTCATTTCAATTATTTAAAATTACTATTTAATGAACCACCTTTTGAAATGAAAATCTTCAATCCTGATTCAAGAGCATGTTCCACTCTGACATCGTTTTCAGAAACAGCTTTACTTTTTCCTTTTTTTTCATTCTTTTTATGTTCTCTGCTCTCAAACTTTGTTTTGAAATCTGAAAGGTCACTTTTCGGGCCACAAACTTTATAAGAACACCTCCCATACATTTTCTTATCATTCACATATTTCTTGGCCAATTCGTATTCTTTAGGTTCCTCGATGATCATGTCTTCGGCAGTTATATTCTTTAGGGCGTACCCCTGATACATTTCAATTATGGTATTCATTGCCTCATCGATGTCTGAATTATCTTGCACTGATAAGATTTTTAATTGTTTGGAATTGTTTGGTCCAGTAATAATTTCACAAGAACATCCATTCTTTGACAAGATTTGTTCTATTTTGTCTGATTCGTGTCCCTGTAGGTAAAGCCAAACATTTTCGTGAATATCAACGATGTCACTGCAAGCTTTGTCACTTAATGTCTCCATTTTCTTTGAAAATGTTTTCATGTCATCTAAATTACATATGCCACACATGGAACATGTGCGGGAAGGCATAAAAATTGTATCTAAAAACATCGAGTAAATTTCATCTTTATCCCAACGAATTTCTTCCACCTCAAAGATCTAAGTTTAAACAAAAATTCAATAGACTTTAAGACGACATTGTATGAATTCACGAGAAATATAAAAATTACCGAAATAGCACTAGAAAGACTGTTTTCGTAGCCTTTTTGTATACTGTTTTCTGGAGGGTGATTACTAAGAATATTTTCAATGGACTGTAGAAATTCGTCAATTTCTTCAAAATTTATTTTATTTGGTCCATATAAGTTATTGGCTTTGCATATTACATCAAGTCCAGACAAATAAAATTCCATCTTTTTATGAATCCATTGATCATGTAAATTGACCTATGACATCAATTAAAAAACATTGATCCTTGGTATTTCATAATGAAATATAGCAAAAGTTATATAAAACAATTGCAAGGGAAAGTAGGCGAACTTGACAATGAACTCCCTTTACGTCATTTTCTGGAATATTAAAGAAATATTTGAATACTTCGGATATTTGCCCATGAATATTAAGTTCATCTCCTTTTCTATAAAATGCCTCCCTTGCTGGGCTAAAATCCGGAGCAGTCCGTCCGTTCTCAAGTGAAACTTTTAACCAGCATTCTCCGGCGTCGACCTTTAAAGAGATGTACAAACTTGTCAAGCGTGTAAAAACTCCCCAAAAGTTAAAATATACCACTAACGTCAATGTTACAAGGCATGTTACAGGGTTTAGTGTAGATATTATAGGTATCTGCAGGCACATCCAAAAATTCCCCAGCTAAGTGTTTTCATTTCGTTGTCAAATACCCTTTCTTAAATACATTTCGCATTTAATTAAAATATAAAAACAATAACTAGTTGACAAATTAATGTTAACATTATAAATTGTAATGTTAAATATAACCAGATACAAGAATTAAGCACATAATGATATTTAATAAAAAACGAAACGAAACGTTGACATATCCTGAAATTATCTACCCTATCAATTCATGTTTTAAATAACTGTAGCTTAGTAGGTGGTAGATGATAGGTAGCTTTGGTGGAAAAGACTCGCTAGCCTAGTCGCCGTCGAGGCCGCGAAGACCAGTAGCGATAGCGACTTGCTAAGTGTTTGGGCATCTTGCGGTGTTTTTCGGCTTTCTTGACTTTTAATCAAACTGTGGCAACTGTTAAAGCACTTAACGCTAGGTACATTTAGAGGCATTAGAGTAAAACATAAACTTGGCTTGGTTAAAGTTTAGATTCAATGCCTTCGTCCTTTAATAATAAGTTTACCAAATCTTCAAACTCTTACAATCTTAGATCATCCAATCATTTAAGATATGAATTTTCCCGTACCATCTTTAAAAAATTCTCCATATGTTGTCCGAGGTCCACTCTGTTATTTTTCTCTACCAACATCCCTTACCTCTGCAAACAACTTCTCACTATTTAAATTCCGTCTAAAAAAATATATTCTGTCCAATTGTTGAAACTTACATTTCCTCACCCTTTTATTTGTTGTGTTATTTATATGATCTACTTTTCCTTGGTTGTGTCACAGATTTTCCCCAGTTAATCTATTTCCTCCATTGTCACATATTCCTCAATTTTCTCATGTTCGTCAATAGTAAAATTCGCACCTTCACTTTTATCTTACCCGTTACGTAAAGATTCTCATCTATTCGTTACAATTAATATAATAACTTTGTAACAGGTTATCCCCTGGATAGGAATTATATTCCTTGTGATATACCGTGAATTTTGGGTTTTTTTGGTTCAGAATTTGATTCAGAAGTTCAATGCCACAATTTAAACTGCAATTTTCAATTTATTGACAGATACATTTCAATGGAATTAAGAATGCAAGAAATTAGTATCAATTAGATAAAATGTTAATTCTATGGATGTTTGAAACAATCTGACAATGTCCTGGAACGAAAAATAGGTGAATGCACAATTGGAATGCTATGAACGAATAATAGGAGAGTAGCTAACAGAAAAAGATTATGTTATTAAATCAGAAGAAATACAGCTCTGGCAAAATCATCTCGACTACACACCTCACAAGCAGCAAATCAAAGTTAAAAGAGGTATAGATGCAGGTGCAGCAAATGGACACAGATGAAATTATTTGAATTTAAAATCCAATAATATCAAATTAAATTCTGATACTAGAAAATGAAAAGTTCAAAATAATATCTAGACCTTCTCAACAGCTGCAAGTATTATGCAGTCAAAAAAATAACGAATAATTTGTGTAAGAGCCTTTATCAATGTTTAAAATGTCTGCTAAACAGCAGACAACCAGAATCATTGTGTACATTAGTACTCACTCAAATGTACAAATGTACTCACTTAGATCTCAATTCGCAAAAGTTCTGGAAGAGTAACATGTGCAGACTAAATATGAATCAGATATTAGATGCATCACGTCATAACAATAATAATAACATGATATGATTTAAAACCGTCGTCATCGTCAGAGATCCGAACCTCACAAAAAAAAATTCATATTTGGGGAACCAGTTTCAAGTTAGAACAAAGATTGTCTTCATTCATCTTGCTCTTGTGGTTGTATGCCCTTAGCTGCCAGCTCTTCTTTTACCCTCTTCAAGTAGCCCGGGTCTGGATATCCATATCTGTTGAATAGATTGTTATAATTAAATATAATTATGATGATTTAACGCATAGCAACAAAGTCAAAACAATCAATCTTTTGAAACTTACGTTCCGCAAGTCGCCGTCTTCAAATGAATGTCGTTATAAATGATGACATCGTCTCTGCCAGTGGTGTGGGATCTTAAGTACGATAAATTATAAAATATTACCATTATTTGAAATTACGCAATAAACATATTTTATTAAATATAAATTACATTATTTTAAATTGTATAATATAAATATTTTATTATGTATAAATTGTATTATTTAAAGTTATGTAATATCAATTGTAATTGTAATCAATGCATTATCTGTTACAATATAACATAAAATATAATAATTCAGATAGAACTTTTAAATAATTTCTAGTACTTAAGAGCCACAAATAAAAAAAAAATCAAATGAATATATGCATATACATATATATCCAATATTGAAATTATCAATCCAATCAAAATATACATTTATTAAACATTTATTTATATTATATAATAATAAAGTATATTTATATTTATTTATAAATTTATTTTATTTTAACCACTCAAGAGACTGAATCTGAGCTGTCTCATTCGAGCGATGAAAATTACCAACAAAAATGATCCAACCTGCCAATAGTGAAGAGCATCTTGTTGTCGAAAGCCCTCGTCAGTAATTCGGCCACCTCCCTTCCCTCTTCATTGTCAGGCAGGTAAGCAATCCTATGAGTACCTCTGAAAGGTATTCCTGGATTTGGATGCATTTCCTAAACATAGAATTTAGGAACGAGGATGAGAGAGATGTTACATGAGGGGATTAATGTAATTCATGATCATCATTAAGGAATAGATGATGTTAGATAGAATCTTACGTCTTGAACTCCATCGGCGATGTCGTAAGAGATCCTCAGGGTTCCACATCTTTCATATCCAGGAAGACTTGACTTTATTTCGGTGACGTTCCAAGTGCCCGGAGGCTGGTCGCCTCTCATCTCTCCGTATATCATCCCGCACGTCGGACATTTGGGATTGCACCTTTTTTTGTACTCTTTAAGACAACCTTTACAAAAGACATGACCACACTTTAACTTCTTAGGATGAGTGATTTTGTCCATGCATATGGCACAAACATCTTCTTTCTCCACTTTTTCCTTTGACTTTGATGTCGAAGCAGATGCATCACTGGCATCAAACCTCTTTCTGTGATTTGATGGAACTACTTTCTTAAGTTCATTTTCTGGATTTCTATGGTAACATGCTAAATCATCAACAACCTCCATTTGGATATCTTTGTCATTTTCCAAGTAGCTTGACACAGAATGTCTTGAAGTGACTAGTTTTCCATAACCGAACTCTCCCTTAAAATTTCCTCTCGTCATTTCCGAGCTGCTTCTCGATGCAGCAGCATTTTCCACGTCAGAGTGTTTTCCAAGGTTTGTTAAATCCACTTTAGCGAGTATTTTCTTGTTATCTCTTTCTTTGTCATTAGATATGGAGTTCTTTCGAGATGAATGACCATTTGAGGTGCCGTTCGTTTTACAATGGACATTAATATTCGACTCTCGAATATTGCTATTAATGGAATGTCTTTCATATCTGAAGACAGATTAATTAAAAGCTTGGGGGTCATTACAATGACAAGGCAAATAAGAAATTATAACACAGAACAACCTGTCAGCAGACTTTCCATCAACATCACTTCCTTTATTCCAATTTTTGAATGCCATGCAAATATTTTCCACAGTGGTTTCATCGATGTTTACAAAATGGATCTCCTTTAAAGTTTTATTCTTTCGTTCCTTGTCAAAAATGTCCACGGCTTCAAACATGGCTGAACCAACAATTTCAATGGGCACATCATTGTTACCTTTGACAAAAGTGATTATAAAAGGTATTTGTAAATATATGCATTGCAAATGAACATTTCTGGTGATTTTTACCTGCACTGATGGCAGGAACAGCAATTGATGAGAGGCACAACTTGTCATTTGCATAATTAAAGCAATTTAAAAATGTTTCCACCATCAGTGGGTGAAGTCTTTCAGGGGTTTGATCCGTTGTCAATTTGAGTGCATTTGGTCCAGCAGCATGAATCACATATTTAATGTTTGATTGCAAATTGCCTGCAGTGGTGTGCATCACTTTGGTAATAGGCAAATATTGCTTTTCCCTGATATATTTTTCACATTCTTCAATCAATGATCTCCCTGCTGCTTTTGCAATAATTTTGGCTGCACCTCTAGTGCACTTCAATAAAGAATTTGCAGGGCACACGATGGCCTTGGTTTTTTGATGAATCAGATCACCTGATCAACAAAGTTAAATGTTAAAGATTTTAACATTAGCAGTATTTGCATCTTGTATATCAATTCATGTTGATTGGCCCATTAAAATCCATAAACATACATAAAAACTACATAAGAAATAAGCTTATGAAAAACATCTATTATCAATTCGTGTACAACACCATAAATATTAAGCGTAGCGTTCCTGCGAACGACGTTAGAAGCAATAGTCGTTACGTGTCGTGTTCGAGACCCAGCTTGCACCCCCACCCCATCCCCCAAAAAGCGCCCCTTGGAGATGGCGCTATACAAGTGGTCTAAGTGCTCCTGACACTCGTGCTTATGGCGCTAGGTAAAATAAACTTACTTACCTACGTTTAAGTCTGCTGAGCAAGAAACTCCTTCAATACCAACCTTTCGAAATAAAAACCTTCAACCCAGAAGCAAAAATATGGCGTTCGAAAACTTCTGATGTAACCCCCTGAGACTCACTTATCAAGCAATTGTTACTTTTTTTAGGGTGACCACTGTAATAAGCCATATTTTGACGGATGATCGATAACCAAACAACTCCATCAACGAATGTTCGCTGAACGGGAAATTCCCCCTGTCAGGTGTTGCTATAGATTCCATTCGTTACTTAGCTTAGATATTTTTAAAGTTATATTATTATTGATTCAATTCAAATGGTGAGCAACAAATTTTATGAAACAGCATTTTATTGAATTTATGAGAGTGATGAAGCTATCAAACGACTCCTAGCAGAGCGAATATGATTTGAATATTTAAGCAGTCGCTAGATGGCGGGATTGAAATAGTTTCAACATCGTTGAACCTGGTGTGCAGATAATTTCTTACAATTAAGTGTTTCAAATTTCTTTTAATTATTCCAAACTATTTATTTTCAATTTATTTTAATTCAAATGATTTTAATTCAAATTAATTCAAAGAACACAAAAGAAGTCGATGTTTTTTCAGACCTGATTTGAAATGCATGCAATATATTTCGAAAGACGTCATCATATGTTTTAGTGGTCTTGAAGTTCTGTTGAACTTACGTCACTCTAATCAAACCTTGTATCGTTATCGTTACATAATGAATGTACTAATACTCGTCGATGATGAAAATTTATAGATAATTAATGTATTCATCCCAAGTAATATTAATTGACCTCATCGCGACATTAACCACGATTATTTTTCAAATTTTAATTGCTAGTTTTTCGCGCAACACCAACGAAATTCATTCGCGAAAAGCCCACTACTACCACTACCACGATCAAAAGTTTCGTCGCAGGATTGGATGGGCGGGCATTGACTGGAATGGCAGGTTTAACTCCGCCTACATTCGATGCAAGAGAAGCGATTTAGAAGCTGGAGGTGGAATGTAGCTGGATGAGCGATTCATAACCGACCATGAAGTTGTATCGACTGCGAATAACGTCCATCTATTGACGTCCATCTTAAGGAATACTTATAAATAGTTTCGTTCGGCGACTTCAAAAAGTAACTTGCAGGACTTAACGAACTTCTTGTTGACTTGATTCGTCAAAGTAACATTTCTTAAGTTTAACTGAATCTTGTAAGCATCGTTGTCTGAGCTACGAATAGCGTAAAGGTTGTTTTTTTTTTGTTGACTTAGCTTACCTTTCAAAATTTCAAAACTGGCTCTGCCGTGGCCTTTATGGTGTCTGGGCGCGTGGAGGATGCAGTCCCAGATGACTTCTCATCCCCAGTTTCCTGGTTCATCCTCTCTCATTCATCATCAACTCCAGCAGCACCAACAGTCCTTTCCAGCGATCATGGAAAATGGAATCGTTAAAGAAGGTGGAAAAACGTCATCGGCGAGAAACTTTTACAACATAAGACCAGTAAGTGGTTTTCATAAGTTATTTTGGAAGTTAACTGTTCCTAATGTTGCTTGAGTGCATTTCCGTGTTGATAATAATAATAATAATAATAATAATTTTAAAGTCGGAAAAAGTTTGTATTTGTAATCGTGTCGAATTTCTTGACCGCCAAATTGGAAAAGCAAAATCACTCGAATAAATCATTTCTGTTTCACCTGAGTCACCTCCTTCCAAACACGAGGTTCAGTTTGTCTCCGTTCATTCCGTTTCATTTCATTGCAGACTTCCAAAGAGCAGGAGCAGGAAAGCAGCGACCTCAAAGCTGAAGCGACCGACCAGATGAGCGACAACGAAACAGACGTTGAGAGTTTCGATTCGCTGAGTCAGTTTTCAGAGCAGAAGAAGGCAAAGTCCTCCACAAACTTCCAAGGAAACAACAACAATTTCCAGGATGACGACAACGAGGATGACTCTAAGATTCAGAAGGAGTCGGAGAAATCGCCTCCCACTGACGATCAGGATCCAGAGATTGAGGCAGAGGTTCAAAGGTCTTCGAAGAAACGCAGAAGATCCTCAAAGACGAGCAACGAGGAATCTCCACAGGAGAGAGAGAAGAAGAGAAGCAACCTGAAAGATGATGATGACGAGGAGGAAGACGAGGAGCTGGAAAAAAATGGAAACCTGGAGAGAATAGAAAGTCCCGCCAGTCACGGAGAGTCGGAATCTCCAACCCAGACGGAGATCAAAGTTCAGAAGCCGTTGGGACTTTTGGCCCAACACGGTCTCTCCTCGAACAAGTCCTCTAACTTAAACCTGTCACAAAGACACCACAACCAACAACAACAACAGCAACAACAGTATCAACACCAACTGGAAAACCAACACAGACACCAATTCCAGTTGCTCCAACAGCAAAGACAACAGCACTACAACTCTCTCGTCTCCAGAAAGGGAAAGTTTTTTGACGGCGACATGAACTTTAACCCCTTCGTCCCTTTCCCAATGAAGACCGATCCGGAAAGAAGCTCCGGCGACCTCTACAGAGACTGGGGCAGTGGGTTCAAGGACATCGAAGGGAAGAGCAAGAAGTCTCCGCCAAGAAGAGAAGATGAAGAATTCGAAGCCGGCCTGGAAAAGGATGCAAGGAGGAGGAACGGATTCGACGGAGTGAAAGAAGGAGGTGTGATGCTGGAAAGATCGAGAAGCGTAGACGACTCCAGGCAGATCCTGCTCACGGATCGGAGGTTCATGCCGTCTCCTCCTCCGAATTCGTCACCTACTGACAAGTCGGAATCATCAGGACACCATTGGACTTTTGAGGAGCAGTTCAAACAGGTTGGACTTATGGAGATATACTTTGTTGGTTAATAATTATATATTATGATAATATATGTTATAATATATATAAAATTACAATATGATAATTACGATTGTTAATAAAATAATTATTGTTTAGCTATTCATAATTTCTTCCCACTGCTTAGAGCATCGTGCTCGCAAAAGAATATCCATTTTTTGGCCTTAAAGTTTACAAACTCTTTACTTGCTATTCGACATTCTTGATGAATTGACAGATTTTCAGGGCAAAAATTATAAATAGTAATTTTTAATATTAATAATTAATAATTTAATATTAGTAATAATTTTTGGAATTATGAAATAAATTTTAATTGTAATAATAAGCAAATAAATAAAACATTTAACTATTGAGCGATTTGATTTTAAGAAGACCCAAACAATTCTTTGGTGATCAATTCATATTTCTTATTTATCGATGAATGAATGAATGAATGTTTTCTACATACTTAAATTCTGGTTTATGTTTTTCGTTTGTGAGATGACCTCAAGAAATGAATAATGAATAAATATAACATTTAATTAAAATTAAAAAACCCGAAGTAATAATTAATTGACGATTAATGGATTTTAAAAAAATAATAATAATAATAATAACTTTACTAATATTAATTATAATCTCTACTCCAAATGTCACATTTTATCACCAAAATTCATTCGTTTGTAGCAAAATAATTTGGAAGCAGTCAACTTCAAAAGCCATTCGAAACATAAACAGTTCCATTTAAAATAATAATAATAATAATAACAATAATAATAATAATAATAATAATAATAATAATAACAACAATAACAATAATAACAACAATAATAATAATAAT
>MPNW01000891.1:15439-22939 GCA_011800805.1 Hirudo medicinalis
GAGTGCGTGAGTGTGTGAGTGAGTGAGTGAGTGAGTGAGTGATGAGGTGAGTGAGTGAGTGAGTGAGTGAGTGAGTGAGTGAGTGAGTGAGTGAGTGAGTGAGTGAGTGAGTGAGTGGGTGAATGAATGAGAAGTTGGACAGACGAAAAACCGGCATCAATTGGAAAGCAGCAAAAAGCAGATGTCCACGATTTACTTCAAAACTTTAACTTGAATTTCAGAAAAAGGGATGGATGCATGAATGCATGAATGTATCAATGTTTGAAAGAATGCACGATAGGTGAATGAATGCACCAATGGATGAATGAATGCACCAACGGACGCAAATTGACCGAATTTGTGGACATTTATTTGAAAATTGTTGCAAAACTCCGAAATAATGAGGACATATTTCGAGGTCATTAGCGATCAATTCATGCGATCAGAAATGCATTGTAATGAATGAATTCGCCCACGAATGCATTAATTCACTGCTCACCTCTTGCTGTCGCCTAACAGCGTTGTGTTCTAAGCGACTGAGATACGATGACCTTTCCGGGTCAAGAACCGACCCAATTTGGATGTCTCCCATTGATCGATGGATCTCCTCATTTAGGTCGTCGGCGGCGGATGTCACAAGCGGACGTTCGAGTGGCGACGGCGACAAGAGCGGCGTCGACGTTCGAAAACTTCCGCCATTTTGTTTCGACGTCACATCCGGCTGAACTTTGGAGCAGCTTTTGAAGCAGGAGCAGTTGGACTGCTGGCTAGGTCTGCTCCTCGACTGGGCTTCCATCCTGCTGGATTTTGAGGCGCTCGACGACGACGACGACGACGATGGCTTCAAATTTCCAGCGTCAGTGAAGAGAGGAGGCGTTGGGAGAGGAATGGAGACGGAAATTGAGGAAACACAACCCGCACCTGGATGGGATTTTGATTGGCTCACGTCTTCGGAACACCTGTCGCTGTAAATCAGTTGCAATGGTTCAATATTTGCAGTGCAAGGAAGTTCCAGAAACGTTCAAGCATTAATTCATCGGTCTTTCAATCCATCCATGCACCAATTAATTCATCTAACATTTGTGACGATGACCTCAATTTATCCATCCATCCACCCACCCACCCGTCCATCCATCCATCCGTGCGTATCCGTGCTATTCATGCATCTGAAACTTTTCTCGCCCATCCATCCATCCATCCATCCAACCATCCGATAAAAGACTGCTGCAGCTGATGATGATGATGATGATGATGATGACGACGACGACGACGATGATGATGATGATGATGATGATGATGATGACGAAAATGAGGACATTACCAGCGAGGATGTTCCCACAATCGAAAGCGGAATCAGATGTCGAATTTCCCACGAGTTGAATGCTTGGACACAAATCGCTGTCAGATTTGGCGTGGCACAACCTGTGCATAAATCTTTTGACACTCATCAAGCCGTCCGTCCGTCTGTCTGTCCAACCCTCCCTCCGTCCCTCCCACCCTTGCATGCTTCTCAGAAACAACCCTCAAAACTCTTCTCTCGATTGTAATAAAGAAAACATTAACCCAGCAATCAGAAGCAATAAAATAATTTCTATCCTCTTCCTCCTCCTCCTCCTCCTTTTCCTCATCGTCGACGACATCATCATCATCATCATCATCATCATCATCATCATCATCATCATCATCATCATCATCATCATCATCGTCATCACCTCCGCCAAAATCATCATCACCGGTTACAAATTGAGGAGAGTGGGCCTCGAGGGTGTTTGCTTTTAAAACGAAAGCTGGACCACCGCAGATAACACGCCATGAAAGATTTGGAGACTGTTTACATTAGCCACTCATCCATCCATTCATCCATCCATCCATCCATCCATCCATTCATCCATCCATTCATCCATCCATCCATCCATCCATCCATTCATCCATCCNCAGTCGTCGTCGTCGTCATCGTCGTCGTCGTCGTCGTCATCATCATCATCATCATCATCATCATCATCATCATCATCATCATCATCATCATCATCATCATCATCATCATCACCATCATCATCACCTTTCCGCTTAATCTTAGTCGATATCTGTGCAAAATCATCTAATAATGAGCTCTTTCAGAAGGACGCTTTTCCAGCTTCTACCAGGACTCCATTCATTACATGAATGAACGAATGAACGAACGAACGAATGAACGAATGAACGAACGAACGAACGAATGAACGAATGAATGAACGAATGAACGAACGAACGAACGAACGAATGAAACCCCTCACAGAGACATCAGATAGCTCCAAACATGACGTAACTCGGACACGACATACTACAGGAGGACATGAACAACATGGAACATAATTGAATGATAACAAGTAGTACACAGTGATACCCAACAATACTGAGTAATACAGGATAACACGCAACGATACCCAAAAATACCGAGTAATACAGGATAATACGCAACGATACCCAACAATACCGAGTAATACAGGGTAATACGGATACCAGGATACCCCATAAAATCTGCTCATCAGATCCTCAATATCGATATAAGAATGCGTTTGAAACATTCAATGTAAAATAATGATTGTAAGGAATAAAATTTATAGTTCATACTTTATTAAGCTGCTGCTGCTGATGATGATGACGACGATGACGATGATGGTGATGATGGTGATGACGACGACGATGATGATGATGATGATGACTGCTGCCGATGATGACGACGATGACGATGATGGTGATGATGGTGATGACGACGACGATGATGATGATGATGATGATGACTGCTGCTGATGATGATGACGATGTCGATGATGGTGGTTATGATGATGATGACGACGACGACGACGATGATGATGATGACGATGATGATTCCATGCGATGAAATAAACTTCAAAAGAATAAAGCTTTCATTTAATTTCCTCAATTTACTGGATTCCTTCGAATAAAAACAAACATCATCATCATCGTCATCACTATCATCATCATCCTCATCATCATCGTCATCATCATCATCGTCGTCATCGTCATCATCATCGTCATCATCATCATCATCCTCATCATCATCATCATCGTCATCATCATCGTCATCATCATCATCATCATCATCATCATCATCATCGTCATCATCATCGCTGTCGTCATCGTCGTCGTCATCCTCCGACATCATCTGACATCCGATAGCAGTTAAACTCGTAGCACATAACAGGTTGTAAGCGGGAAGATGAGCGCAGGTTTCAGTTTCAGCTTCAAGAACTGTTTCCCGAGGAAACCTTATTTTGTAGGTGAGGTGGTTGAACGAACGCCGCTGGTCAACAACTCCGCGTCACGTGACAGCCAAGAGGTTGTTGATGATGATGATGATGGCGACTGATGACGACGACGACGATGACGATGATGATTGTGACGATGATGGTTATGATGTCATCGTCTAACCGTCCTTCGGATGGCAGCTGCGATTCATCTCCGTTCTCCGGCTCACGTTCTGCTCCGATGGTCGCGTCGCCATGGTGACGCTCGTCGCAAACGTTGCCTTGACAACGGCCGATCGGTTGGAAACCGCCGCTGCCGCCGCCGAACTTGGCGACAGACTTCTTGCAGCTCTCGGCGATCATGCGACACCTGTTGGTCACGTGATCGGCGACCTTTGCCATCATTTCCGGCACCCTCCGCCGGAAATCGAGGCCGTCCGATTCCAGAGAAAAATGGCCGACGATACGAGGCAAGATGGCGGATGGAGATTCCGTTGCACTTCCGGTCGGTCGCTCGTCTCGCTCCGAGTCGCCGCTTTGAAGCATGTGTTGTTGTCAGTCAGTCAAGGATGATGATGATAATGATGGCCACGACGTCGATGATGATGATGATGATGAGAAGGAGGAGGAGGAGGAGGAGGAAGAAGACGATGATGATGATTACAGAGATTAAGGTAATTGGGCGATGACGTCATATCGGACTAAGCTCGCATTGTCATTTCGCTAGGAAATCCTTTTTTCGCAGAAATACATTTTTCGCCAATTTTAATCCGCGGATTATTTCCTTGTTCGTCATCCAAGTACAAGTTAGAAGTACAATGAGACGTACAATTAGAAGTACAAGTCAGAAGTACAAGTTCTAACTTGTACACTTGTAGACGTACACGTTAGACTTACAATTAGAAGTACAAGTCAGAAGTACAAGTCAGTAGTGTAAGATAGAGGTACAACGAGTAGCAGTACAGAAAGTACAAGTAGTGAGAAAAATGTATTCTGGAGAAAGTACAAATCTCCAACTGGTTGGTCGGTTGTACGTAAGAAACTCTGTACGATCAAGACTGGAATTTACCATTACAGAGTTTCGGTTTCGATCTCAGCGGTATTTCCAACCACATTTTGTCACATTTGCACGTGATAGTACAGTGATAACTACAAATTAATAATAACAATAATAATAATAATAATAATAATAATAATAACAACAACAACAATAACAACAACAATAATAATAATAATAATAATAATAGTAATAATAATAATAACAATAATAATAATAATATTCTTGATTAAGTCGAAGAACACGTGTCTTGCATCCAGACGATGATAGCTTTACGAACGCATTAAAAATAATTATAAGATGATAATAATAATAATAATAAAACTGCGAACGATGATGACTAATGTTGTTGCTACTGTTTCAAACATTGTTGCCAACAACTTACAACATCAACTTACAACAACAACTTACAACATCAACTTACAACAATAGCGATCGTCGATATCACCGTCGAGTAATGATCATTGTTGTTACGCAAGAATTAATATATAATTAACATTGATTAATTAATATGATTAATATGATTGCGTATTTATCAAAATTACATTAGTTACAAGACTTACTAGTACAACAACAAACCGAACTCCACAGAATCCGTCTCCGGCCCTAAGGTCCAACTGAGGACTCTCGACGGTCTCCCCCTTTAAATATCACCCCCTCACTTTCCTCCTCCTCATCTCACCTCATATTTTTCCATTCATCCGCTCATTCCATCCTCCAATCCTTGTAAGAAAGTAGCCGTGTGCCTGTGTACTGCTGGCTGTGTTCCTCTGTGTGCTTGTATTATACATGAGCGTGTCTGTCTGCATGTGCTTGCGAGGATGTGTGTGTCTGTGTGTTTGTGTGTGTGTGTTTGTGTGTTTGTGTGTTTGTATGTGGATGGAAAGAATCCTTGCTGATTTCTGTTACGCTTGGTCTTTATGCTAGGAAGCCGAAATGTCATCTTCGTCATCATTATCATCATCATCGTCGACACCATCATCACCACCACCACCATCATCACCATCGACATCATCACCACCACCACCATCATCACCATCATATACATCACCGCCACCACCACCACCATCATCATCATCATCATCATCATCATCATCATCATCGACATCATAACCATCACCACCACCACCACCATCATCATCATCACTACCATCATCATCATCACCATCATCATAATCGTCGTCGTCGTCCTGGAAGTTTCTTTATTTACATCGGCCACTCATTTCACGCGTGGATGGTTTTTCCATCTCAACCGATGGATGGACGATTCCAAGCCTCGGGACGATAATAGAAAATGGAAAATGAAGAATAATCGAATATCATTGAAAAGAATAATCAAATCATACTAATAATCCTTGACAACAACAAAATTAGTTTACTATCGGCAGGACCCCCAAATGGGGGGGGGGGGGTTCAGGGTGGAGGGACAAGAGCCCATGGGCTCGGCAATGTTTTGGGGCGTGCACGGGTTTTAAAGTATTAAAATTACAAAATGACGACTTTTTTTGCTTTTCCAAGTTGACATAACCCATGTTATGGGGGTCTGTGACTGCTCTGTACAGGGGCCCGAAGTTTCTGTCGGCGGCCCTGACTATCGATGATGATGATGATGATGATGATGATGATGACGACGACGATGATGGTGATGACGATGATGATAATAATAATAATAATAATAATAATAATAATAATAATAATAATAATAATAATAATATTAACAATAATAATAATAACAACTGACATTATGAAATAAAACACGGCAAATTTTGGAGAATCATCATCATCATCACCAACATCATCATCATCATCATCATCATCGTCGTCGTCGTCCACTTCGTAGTCTTTTAAGAAAAACTAAGCAAGAGTTTTTGATCCGTTGCCATGGAAACGTGCACCTGTGTGTTTTAATATTCATGAGGTGTGTCATTAAGAGGCATTCGGAGTCATGGAAAGGTCAGCTGGCGATGGTGATGATGATGATGGTGGTGATGGTGGTGATGATGATGATGATGATTATGGTGATGAGTAAAATTCTGGGTTTGGTTTGTTTTCTGTGAGCACAATCACATAATCTTTCAACATTTGTTAGAAGACCTGCGTCAAAGTGCAGTCATCATCATCATCATCATCATCAGCAGCAGCATCAGCATCAGCATCATCAGCATCACCACCATCGTCATCATCACCATCATCATCATCATCATCATCATCGTCATCGTCATCACTGAACCAAACACAGATAGTCAGTGGGACGTCTTCCAAGGCATCGAATGCAAACATCCAGTGTACCTCTTGAGGCATGCGCACTTCTTCTTCTTCTTCTTCTGCTCCTTCCTTCTTTCAGCACTTGACCTCCTTAGCAGACATTTTGAGAAAGCTGTCGCAAGAATAATATTTGCCAACGAATTAGCGATCATAATTACGAATATTGTTGTTGTTATTATTGTTGTTGTTGTTGTTGTTGCTGTTATTATTATTATTGTTATTATTATTATTATTATTATTATTATTATTATTATTATTATTATTATTATTATTATTATTATTATTATTATTATTATTATTGTTATTATTATTATTATTATTATTATTATTATTATTATTATTATTATTATTATTATTATTATTATTATTATTATTATTATTATTTGAAATTCGTTAGTATTGTTATTCTGACCTCTGAACTCTGACATGACATGACACAATCACTTACCAGTTCCCATGTTCAGCACTCAATGAACTTCACCATCAGAGTTCACAAGGGGAGTGGTTGAAAAATATCCGCTACCAAGCCCTTCTACAAGGCATACAACTTGTCATTTGAAATCAGAATCCGTCGGCCTCATCACGTCAGTGCACCTGTATCGCACACAAATTTGAGAAGGACGATAATATGCGCTGTTCCTCCACCAAAAAAAAACATTCACCGCCTTTTCACGATCGGCTGTTCACTCCACCGTTCGATCCTCAGCGTGCTTTTCGATTCTCACGAAAGCTTGGATATTCGTCGATTGTCGACACGATGCGATCGTCTGTACAAGGTGAGGTTTTAAGGTCGCTTAAAATTAATGACTTCTCGTATTCTTGGCCAGGCTGTCGTTGTTCGGTTGTCAGCTGTCAGATCGGATGACAGGCAAAACTGAGGACTTAGCCACCATTAGTCGTCAATAAAGTCGATGACGACCAGGTAAATTGAAAAATGTAACACGAATAGTA
>MPNW01000891.1:25439-28613 GCA_011800805.1 Hirudo medicinalis
GCTCCGACTCCATGGTTTTCAGAAGTCATTGTGAATTCAATTTGGATAAATTTTGTAATTAAATAAATTTAAATATTGCCAATTATAATTTACAAATAAAAGTTGACGTTAATAATTGAGCTATCCGGATACAAGTCAGATTTGTCGAAAAGTCCGGAAGCTCTCTCAGTCGATGTGAGTCACAGATTTTTTGTTTTCTTTGGCGTGTGACAAGACGCCTTGGCTTCGTTGATGTCCTGAGTGGGTTTTCTAAGATCACCATTTTGGATATTTTTCTTAACGAGATTTTATCAGGTTGGTGAGATTTTCCATTGGCTGTGACGTTTGTCTTTTCAACTCGAAGCGATCGGTCTGCACTGGTTTATGCCGTAACTTTCCAAGCTTATTTAATAGGAGTGCTAATTTGTCTTAAATTGGCTTGGCAACCTTGCTAATGGACTAATAATTTAATTAGCGTGGGTACTACGAGGTATTATTACCATGGTCACGGTACAAAGCGTTGATTACGTTTCATGCTTCAATGGGCCTAGTTGTGCAGTTGTAGAGGGACTAGATTTGGTCTAAGATTAGATTGAAAAGGTGTTCTTGTTTTGTACGATCTCAGAATTTTATGTTTGAATAGAAGTTATGTTAAATATGCAAAAACTTTAGAGTTTACTGGTTTCCCTGTGACTGTCATTTGATGATTTTGTGTTTAGAACTTTCATTAAAGTGCTTGAATGTTATTTTCTAAAAATTGATTTGAATCAATTTATAGTCCAAGCACAATCAGTCAACCATGATAAAAATTGAGGCATGTTCTACTTGACCATTCATCCACTTATTAATGGCTGTTAACCATCAACTCATCAAGACTCATCTTTGTTGTCTTTGTTGAGCTCACAACATCTTGAGGTTGCTTTGGAAAATCATGAAATTACTTGTGAGGCCATCCAAACAATGTTCTCATTGAGTTGAAGTTTGAAATAATTTCTTATTGTTTATGGATCCATGCATGTGAATCCAAATTAACTGGTTTGGGAAACAGGGTAGTGCTACCAAGTGCTGTTGGTAGTAGTTGTTTGCAGGGAGAACCACTGCTGTGATGTTGGTCTCATCCACAGCATGGGTGGATTGATGGCTATGTGCATGGGTGATGAACACACATTGTAAAATTTTTGAAGAGAAGTTCAAAATTTGTTCAGGGGACCCTCCAATGATATTTTATTCTATCTGAAGCAAAGGAGCTTCGTTCTTCCTTTCCACTCTTCCATCTCCCTCTCCGAACACTTCCAGCACACAAATCCAGTTCTTTCAGTTCAAAATTGTTCTTTCAGTTGTTCAAAATTCATTCTTTTTCAGCTACAGTCCAACTTTGGTTTCCAATAACAACAATGAGTTTATCATCAAATCTTTGATTCAACATGCTTGACAAATGATGATTAGTGGGTGAATGGATGGGTGGATGGATGGATGGATGGATGGATGGGTGGGTGGGTGGATGGATGGATAGTAAAAAAAATTTGGGTTGAAAGATGGATGAGAGGAAGTGGTCCCTCTTGTGAACTGGTTTTGCAGGAGTTGACGTTCAAGATCACATTCAATCTTCCATTGAACTGGACCAAGGAATCTATGTTGTCCAGTCATGCATCTCATCCATCCATCTTAAACCTTGTGCCTTTTGTCAGTGTCAAGAGGGTAGTAGTCCACAGTCTACATTGTGGACTTGCACACTGTGTATGTTGTGTGTGCGTGCGCTTGTATGTTTGTGTGCATGTGTGCCTGCTGATGTTTTCGTCTCCTCCTTCCATCGTTTTATCTTCCATCAGTCCATCTGAAGCGGATGATGCCTTCCTTTGTAGGGATTTTTTATTGAATTATGTCGTTATACAATTAATTATTCATTTGAAGGAAAGTTGCCCTTACAAGCGAATTAGAATTAGAATCTCGACTTTATTTTCGATGATGATGACGAAGACTACCATGATACTGGTAGTGTTTAGGGTGTGAAGCAATAATGATGATGGTGATGATGACGATGATGATGATGACGACGACGATGATTACGCAACCAGTGGCGAACTTGGTTGTTTGGCATGTTGTAGCATGTTGTATGTTGCATTGATGATGATGATGATGTACTCCTCCGACGTCTGTCTCGGTAGTACAGTTGAGCGGGAAGACAAGCTCACGTACACATACAAACACAAGTACACGCAAGCACACATTCTCAGGCACTTTTGCAAGCAGACACGAACCATCCGGCGGCTACCTTGGTAACTCGTCGTTGTCGGGTTCGAACTCACCATCTTCAGCCTATGCGAGACTCAATCGCTTGTTATGCTTGACATAGTTACTAATTAATTATTAATATTATCATTATCATTATCATTACTATTATTATTATTATTACTATTATTATTATTATTATTATTATTATTACTATTATTATTATTATTATTACTATTATTATTATTATTATTATTATTATTATTACTATTATTATTATTATTATTATTATTATTATTATTATAAATTAATGTTGTTTCTTGATGTGAGTTTGTAATAATTTTACTCAACCTCGTCATAATGTATTCGTTATGATCTTCTACAGTTGCTTCCAATTGTTAGTTTGGTGGGCAGATGTTCTCAAATGAGTGGCTGTTGCTATTATTGGCATCGTAATCCTGCTCGCTATCAGTACCATCACGTTCTTCGTCATCATCAGTACCATCACCGTAATCATCAATACCATCATCATCGTCGTCGTCGTCGTCGTCATCATCAGCACCATGATCGTCATCGTCATCATCAGTACCATCACCGTTCTTCATCATCGTCATCATCAGTACCTTCATCGTTCTTCATCATCGTCATCATCAGTACCATCATCTTACGATGGCAATCTTAGTTATTGTTGTTGGGAGATGAAAAGTAGGGCATGTTGCAACCTGTTCAAGTTGACCTGACAAGCTCCAATTTCTCACTTAATTGGAGCTGGAGACGCTTTTTGAACCTCTCTTGTGCTTGTCGTTATAATTCATAGTGCTAATAATACCATTAATAATACATCAGCAGCATTGCAATCAATGCCACGGCAGCCAATATCATAAAGAGGTAAATTATGCTTTTTAAGACTCTGTTTCGTCGCGTCCGTTTGGCAAACGTTTGATTGAATTTCATTGTCAGGTTCGC
>MPNW01000891.1:29767-40905 GCA_011800805.1 Hirudo medicinalis
AACAATAACAATAATAATAACAATAATAATAATAACAACAACAATAATAATAATAACAACAACAATAATAATAATAATAATAATAATAATAATAATAATAATAATAATAATAATAATAATAATAATAATAATGAATGAGTGAATAACAGCTTTCAACAACAATCGAATAGTTGTCGTGAGTTGCAGAGCTTATATTCTTATATTCTTGCTTAATATTGGACATCCAAGGCTACCACGTACCTGAAGATTATGATGTGCATGAGATGCTTGACAGACAGGTTGATGATGACGATGACGATGACATATGATGATTATGTTGAATGCGTTCACAAGACTGCCCTGTGGGAAAGTATCTTCGGTATATTAAAGGTAAAATCTCTAATGATACTATCATCACCACCATCATCACCACCATCACCATCATCATCATCATCGTCGTCGTCATCATCCGGTGGTAAAGATTGATTTCATCCTTTCACAGGACGTTCATTCTATCGTTTTCTTTTATTTTTGTGTGTTTTTTTGTGATCATTTTGCACAGTGAGGAATGAGGAGTTTAATTGCCTCGGTGAGTTGTTGTGCGACTTGTTCGTCGCCATCGACGCTGTTATCTGTCCCGATAATAATGGTAATAACGACACGGATTAATAATAATAATAATAATAATAATAATAATAATAATAATGATAATAATAATGATAATAATTGTGCTAATAATAATAATAATAATAACTTTAATGGCCTATTCTACTGCGCTGTGTTTGATTGTGGAATCACGATCTCCTTGTAATGTTATCGACATGACAATTACATTCATCGAAGTGCTGGTGTTACAAATGAAATCAATCAATCAATCAATCAATTAGTCAACCACGATAACTATGTGATTATGATAATTAATTATTATTCCTTTTTAATTTGTTAACAGTTAGTTTCCTAATCGTCATCGTCGTCGTCGTCGTCGTCCTCCTCCTCAGCTTGTAGGGGACCTCACCAATCATGAAGTGGAGTCTCTCACGAAACCATCTAGATCCATTCTTCGTTCTGTTGTTGGCGAACCACTCGTCCGTGGTGGATACGAATTTATAGCGCCACTATCATCATCATCGTCGTCGTCGTCATCGTGGTTAGCGCCTCGTCGTCGTCGTCAGCGCTCTACAATTGGCAGTTGATCGCGCGGCAGAAGGCTGTTTGAGAGTGACATTGGATGTCTTCGTCTATCGCTTTCTAAGTCGTCTTGAGTGTTTGAGCATAAGATTTGTTGATCATTCATTCATTCATTCATTCATTCATTCACCAGACGTGTTCAGACTCGGCTTGAACTTTGATTAGGAATCTTTCATTGTGAGACTCCAGGCTGAATCTCTCGGCTGAGAGAAACAAACATTACCGTCACAACAATCGTTATCATCACTCTCACAACAATCGTTATCATCACTTTCACAACAATCGTTATCATCATCATCGAAAGCATCGGTCTGTACGTCGGGGAAAACCATAAAAAAACCAAAACCAAGGACACTTCTTGCTCTCTGATTGGTTCGCCCATCCTTCAAGCCAGACCCACTTGACATGCTGAGACAACGACCCAGCAGCGGGGGTGCGATGCCCCGGAGCAGCCTTTCATCCTCGTCGTCCAACCCAGGTTTTGGCCACCAGAGGACTGTCTCCCAAGGCCCCCAGATCTTCTGCTCTCCCCAGCATCAACCGCATCACAATCATCATCATCCCCGACCAGATTGGATGTCACTCCAAGACATTCCAGACGAATGCAGTGAAGTCGAAGGATGCAGTTGTGAAGAAGGAGCAACACAGAATGGTTGTTGAGAGTTGTTTTCATTTTCTATTCTCCTTTGTTTGTTTGTTTGTTTGTTTGAAATGTGTTTGTGGATTCTAAAGAATATGATGATGATGATGATGATGACGAAGATGAAGCCTTAAATCGGATTTTGTAACAGGCACCATCTGGGATGGCAACAGGAAGCTGTTCGTCCAGCTTCTCGATGACATGGACAACATCGGCCAGGTGCCAGGAGTGTCCGAGGGCTCTGCCCGCCGTCGCAGGAGGGCCAGGGAGCTCTTCACGGATTGGCTGTTCAACAGGAAGACGCCGGAAGTCAAGCCCTCGGCCGTGTCGCCGTTCGTCGCCAGGAACACCGACAACAGGCGTTTCAGCGGCGACTTCACCGACTTTGACGTGAAGTCGCCAGTGGGCGGACTCCCGACCTCCGTCACGAACAATCGACCGCTTCCCGGGAGGTTGGAAAGGCAAGCCCCGTCGAGGAGGTCGTGCGGGTTGATCGGGGAAGTGCAGAGGAGGAACCTGCCTCAGGCCAAGGCACGACCGAATTCTATAAATCTATCTGCCGAGGTAGGTTCATGTTTGCAGAGATGCTTGGTTGGTGTCTTTGTGGTAATGGTGACTGATGTCACTGATGATGATGACGATGACGATGATGATGATGAAAGTGATGGTGGTTGTGGAAATAGAAATGATGGTATTTACCTAAAGTGATATAGATGTTAAGCTGTTACTTTAATAATAATAATAATAATATTAATAAATAATTAATCATCATTATCAACGACAGCACGACGAGGCCGACTCAGGTTACCACTCTGGCAACAGTGCCGTCCTGGGTTCTGCCTGCAAGAAACAGGGGCCGGGGGAGTTCACCCTCACGAGGGAGGACCTGAAGAGGAGGATCGAGAGGTTTAATGCCACCAACACTCACGGTCTCCTCATGGAAATGGTGAGCATGCTCTGGTGGTGGTCTTTGGCAGACATTACTTCTAGTGGTGTTTGTAAAAGATTACAAATTGATGATGATAATGATTCAACAATGAACCACTGATAATTGTCATTTACATGCACGTGTAAATAATTCGTTATCAATATTTCTTATGCGCATGCGACGGTAAACATTTTCGCCTCCCGACTTCAGCCCGTGGACAGGAACACCACCTTCCAGGGCTTCATCAGGGTCCACATGAACCTCATCCGGCCGATCAGCATCCGCATCTCCACCAAGCCCCTCAGCATCTACGACACCATCGCGAGAAAGAGGCGCAAGGACAAGGTCGAAAGATCGGAGAGGCAGAGAGACTCCTCCCCCTGCACTGCGGAGGAGAGCATGATGTCCTTCAGACTGCCAAAGAACACCTCCAAGGTCATCCACATAACCAGGTCGACAACTTTGTCGTTGTTATCAATATTACATATATTAACGATCGATTTTGAACCTCGATACTAGAATTTAATAACGTTCTTTTTGGAGTCACCATGGTGACATGACCGCTCGTAAAGTAAAATGTAAATGTCGTTCATTTATATAGCGCCACATGCATGGCGTCAGAGGCGCTTCTTGTTAACCATTTATATAGTGCTCCTTCCCAAGGGCGCTTGCGGCAGTGCAGGCCGGGTTTCGAACACGACACGTTACGACCGTTGCCGTTACCGCCTTACGCAGGAACGCAGCCCGTTCGGCCGACCTGCATGCCACAAAGTACTAACTTATCAGTACTGGAGTTTGACTCAGTTATTATCGTCGCATGGCAGTGTAATTGATCTGTTTGTTGGTTATGATTAATTTTTTATTATTAATTAACCATTATCATGTGGACAGTGTGACGACGACGGTCGAGGTGATCAACGTCCTCCTCTCCAAGTTCAACATCTCTGACAGCCCTCGCAAGTTCTCGCTCTACGAAAGGACCGAGATGCCCAACTCCAAACGTGAGTCCTTTATATAATTATTAATATTAATAATAATAATAATAATAGTAATAATAATAATAATAACATTAATAATATATAAATACATATAAATATGTTTAGGACTGGGACCGTCTGTGACTGGTTTGTAGTGATTGTCGTAATGCAGTTGTTGGTCACCGAGTGATGTCGTTGCAACTTATGCTTTAACGACTTCTTAAACTCATTCGTAGCCTGTTGCTGTTGTTGTTGACTATGATTCTGTCGATTATGGGATGATGATGATGATGATGATGATGATGACGATGAAGACGACGACGATGATGGCGATGATGACGACGACGACGATGATGATGATGATGATGATGATGATGATGAACTTGATCTTCAGCCACGATGAGGAGAATGTCGGAAGAAGAGCAGCCACTGATGATGTGCTTGTCGTGGGCAGACACTGGGGCCGAGAACCTCGACTACAACAAGTTCGTTCTGCAGGAGAACGACTGCGGAGAGATCATGGTGAGTGGGTGAGGGTGATTACGACGGCGATTGCGATGACGTTGGTGGTGGTGGTAATGATCGTGACGTCGATCACTACCGTCTGCAAGATGTTGTGATGAGTGAAAAATTGTTGGGTTTGGATTAAAGAAAGTTGTCAGAGTCAACCTTTTTAAGTTATGACGCGTGCCTAACGAACGGCCACCTTTCTTTCAGTGGGAGGCCTTCAGTCTGCCGGAGTTGGAGAGCTTCCTGACCGTGCTGGACAAGGAGGAGAGGGAATGCATCCAGCAGGTCGTCGACAAGTTTCGCATCCTCAAGGTGCACACGGAGAAGCGCATCTCGGAGATGTCGGTCGAGCCTCCCAGGGACGGAAAGGTGGAGAAGAAGAAGAAGAAAGTCGTGCTGTTCGCATGAGGAGCCCCCGCTGCCGGCGGGTTCCGACGAAGGGGACGAGCGAGGAAGGTTTAGGGAGCTCGATCTGTTGCAGCGACGTGACCGGACGATCGGGAACAGATTCGACCGGACAATTCGTGACTGAGCGAAGCTTTTGTTTTTATTTTCGTCAATGGATTGCCAGTCCGTCGAGCGAGGCTCGAAGAGGACGTCTCGTGCCGACCTCGACCCCGATCGCTCGCAAAAAGAACTTGAACCTTGTACGTGACCTATTCTTCCAGTTTGTGCCATTTCCAGAACCAGTGAAGATTGGAAGGCTCTGCCGACAATCGAAACCGTCCGGCCGCGACTCTTCGTCGACCGACCGGATCGTTTCCCGAAGTCCCGTCGGACTTTAGTTTGTGTCGAGATTCTCGCGAAATGGTTTCGATCGATACAAAGTCGAGGTCTTTGTTGACATCTTTTCTACAGGTTGACATCGGTTCTCAGGTGTTTATGGAGGTCGTTTTTCCGAGCAACTCCGAAGAGATCGTCTGGCGGCGTCGCGTGCACTTTCCTCGCCCGGGAGCCCCGGAAGAGGGCGAGCTCGGTCGCCCCTTTGTGGCGTTTGTTTTTCAGGACGATTTGTTTTATTTTATTTCAATTCTTTTCTCTGTTGAATATTCCAATTGTGGTCGGTGGTGTCGACGGTCGGTGATGCGTCATGTCGTGCATAAATGAAGATTTGAAAGTGATGAAGATGATGATGATGATGATGATGATGATGACCTGGACTTTACACGATATAGATTTTCACTTAACTGTTATCCGCTATTGCCGATTTCCGCTGTTCGTCGACAGCAACTCAAAAGCTCAATGGATGATTGATTTCAACCAAACCCTCATTTCAATCGTTCTCAACGTGTCCGTTTTTTTAAATATTTCTCGATCGGCTTTGTTTCCAATCGTTTCCGTGCACACGTCGAGGACCGTCGTCGGCCTCGTCACCGAGTATTCCTCGCGGGCCGACGATCCTATCGCCATAATAATCGATGATGATTTCAGTGTGATTCAAATGCAAAACATTCTGATGCTCGTTCCACGTCGTCCGGAGTCGTCGTCGACGTTCCCGACGCTGCGTTTAAAATGTCTTGCCGGCTTTCGACGACCGCTCGGACGGTCGATCCTCGTGTCCTTTGACCAAAATTATCTCGTTAAGGTATCTGAAATGTTAATGCAAATTTAGGTTATTGCTGTCGGTCATCTTTTTGCTGATTGACTCTCCTGTCGACTTTCAGAGTTTCTGTCCTCTTCGTCCGTTTGTCGACGAAGTTCTGGTTATTAGTTACTGGTTAATTTGTGTTGTTACGATTTCGTTTTGAAACGTTTTTTTGGGAGACGTTTGTCGTTGCACTTGTTCGAATCGTAGGATCGGCCGACGTAGCATCTTTGTTTTCATTCTTCTCGGGTCGAAGGTCGTTGGATGGCGTCGCGATCGGTTCCACAGGCGACATCTGAATTGGCGGTTCGTGAACAGTTACTTTGGAAATGGAAATTAATTGTGCTAATTTAAATTATTTGTGTAACTTTTGCCTTGGATTTGTCTTTTTGTATTTCTGCTGGGTCGAGTGAACACAAGTTTCATTTTGATTCGAACCCAAATCATGTCGGAGGATTCGTCTTCGAGGAAGATGCGGTCAGATTCCATTTCTTGGAGCTTTCGTGTTCGGAGGGGTGGTTTTGTCGTCGGTCGACGTTGCTATTTTGAGCCGTGGAAGCCTCGCGTTGCCGGGGACTTAGGGGAGTCTGGGATTTAAACAGTGGCCGATTAGAGATGAATTAATTGACTGCTCCAATATGAATTCTGAGGTGGGTGTGTCTCGGTCTGTTCATCGATGTCGACGTTTTGTGGAGTCCCTGACCTTTTTCGCACGCGTCGAAACATTTTGTCGCTCCTCTCGAACTTTACTGTGTAAAATTTCTGACTTTATTTTACATTATTTTTATTTAAATGAAAAATTAAAAAAAAACAAAAACGCGCCCATTCGTGTTTTTCGTTGGCGTCTGCTTTTCAAAAAGCGTTACCGGTTTTCGTTTTGCGGTCGGGTTCGGATGGTCCTTTATTTACTCGGATATTAAGTTCGTTCGGAACATGTCCGAGCATCCGAGTGAAGAGAATTTCGAAGATGAGGAGGAGGAGGAGGAGATCGTGTTCGAGAATTTCGGTTCTGTCAGTGAAACCAGCTTGTACCGCGAGAACCAAACCACGAAGACCACGAGCGCCGCTACGTTCCCTCAAGAAGTTGAAGTACGACAGGAAGAGGAGGAGGAAGAACGTGCCAAAGAAGTGTTTACATCCGTCGATGTCGATGACGAGCTTCCAGAAGTTTCTCAGCCGGAACCTGTGCCCCCGTGAGTTTTTGGTGTGCTTAGGCAAATACAGTTCGAGGTCGCTGTAGTTATAGCAATCACAATTAGTTGGTATGCCTTTGTCGATGCGTTTGACAAAAAATGAGGATAGCCCAGGAAAACAATTTAAGGGTTATTGCGCAGGATGTTTGGACGATCGAATTTGATAAATAAAAAATAATTGTTTATGAACTTGCATAACTAGATGGTTAGGCCGGTGCTCCCGCAACGGGATTCGAATCCGTGGTGCCATCTTGAGAGGCCGGAGGTCTTAACCGTTAGAACATGGGGGGGGGGGTACTAATTTGATTAATAAATTTTGATTGAAAGTGATTCTAACGAACTCATCAATGTCACGCTTCTACGTAATGCACGCCTTTAATTACCTATCTTGTCACAAAGAACTGTGTCGACGATTGAGCCGAATCGAAGCTAATTTTCTGCTTTGATGTGCCTCTGATTCTACAGTAAGCGCCGGGTCCACCCATGTTACCAAGACAAGCCGGCGACGGTCATACCAGCCGTACTAGAGAAGGAAGAGCTGATCACGGATTCGGGCCTCATCGAGTACGAGATAACTCCACCCGAGGAAAAGAAAAGCGCCAAGCGATTCTCTACTCCCCCCGTTGTCATGGTGATTAACAGTTCTAATGGCTTCTTGAGGGTAACTTTACTCGATATGGAGGGAGCTTCTGTTTGGATCAACTTCTTTGGTGCCTGAGATTGTTGTCATAATTAACAATTAATTAGTAGCAACAAAAGCCTAATTGATAAAAATATTAATTATGATAATGATAAATATCGTCATTATTATAGTGATAGTAATAACGACGATGATGGTGACGGTGATGATAATAATAATAATAATAATAATAATAATATTAATAAATCAACCACCGAATCGCAACCAGGCCGATCAGACGTCAGCCTACGACCCATCTCACATCAACTCCTTCATCAGCTCGATAAAGCTCATGGACGGCGATACGACCCACAAGATCGACTACGCGAGCGACTCCAGTTCAAACGATCCTTGCCAGGATGCGAAGGATTCAAAGTCCCACGACAAGCCCGACGATCAGCAGTTCACCACGCCTGAACTCAAAACCCTCTGCCTGAAGCTCCGAGAGCAGCAGAAGCTGCTCAAGGCCATGATGCTCTCGGTCGAAAAGCCGGGCAATTACCCGCCACCTTCCGAGGAGGCCGAAGGTTCTAGGAAATACTATCGGAGAAATAACTTAAATTTCCGGGAGTGGCACCGGGGCATCGTTATAGCGACCCGGCTGACGCATCGTCACCCCTGGACAAAGAGTACTTACTGTTGTTCTAAGCTCAATAGAGTGAGAGAGAGATAGGGAGAGAAAGAGAGAGAGAGAGAGAGAGAGAGAGAGCGCGAGAGAGAGAGAGATGACACTATTTAGAGCAATTTAGAAATTTAAACTAATAAAAAATTATATTAGATAAGCATGTTAAGCACGACCTATGACCCATGACCCGGTAGAAAGCCCATGGTGTGGCTCTGGGCTCGATCTAACCCTACCAGTTGAGGCCAATAGCCCCTAATTGCTAACTCCAGCCATAACCACTACGAAATTTGCGAACAGTTACTAGTGTGTAAGTTATTAACTGATCTTCTGAGTCCTGATCTTATGTGTCCGAGTAGTAAGTGAATGTACTTTTTAATCGTTCTGCCATTTATATAGCGCCCTACCCGGGGACGCTCCCTGGCGGCCTAGGCTGGGTTTCGAACACGGCACGTTACGACCATGGCCATTACCGCCTCGCATAGGAACTCAAGCCATTCTGCAACCAGCACTTGGTAACCTCGACGTGAATAAATTAATATCATTATAGGGATTAAACTTGGAAACGATGCTCCTTGTGAGTTCCCAACGGAGGACGTTGGAGCTTCTTATCATTTCGACGACGAGGTCGTGAGCCGAACTGACCTCTTAGGTCAGTGATGATGACGATGACGATGATGACTATGACGATGATGATGATGATGATGTTGTTGACTATGACGATGATGATGATGACGACTGTGACGACGATGATGATGATGATGACTATGACGATGATGATGATGACTATGATGACGATGATGATGATGACTATAACGTTGATGATGGTGACTATGACGATGATGATGATGATGATAACGACGAGTGCGATCAGGTTGTCAGGTAAGGCTTATTTTTAGCCGAACAAGCCTCACTAATGTTTACAAAAGCCGCTCGCAGAACATGAACATAATTATTCGTCATATTTCACTCATGAATATTAATCAGCTGCCTCTTAACAGTGATGATAATAAAGTCTGGCCCCTCCTACCAGACCGAAGACCACAGGTTTAGATTCAGAAGGACTGACAGAATCATGGACCTCAAGTTGACAGTCTCAGAAACCCTTCTCAAGCGCTACTATCTTCTCAATGTCAGAGATCGCGAGGGTAGGTTGGCCTTGCCGGTGTGGTGTGGTGTGTGGTGCGTGGTCGGCGGGCTGGTGCTCTTGCCAAGTACTTGTTTTTCTATTGAAATTTATGATTGTTAAGATGGTGCTTATGATAGTGATGGCGGTGTTGATGATGATGATGACAACGATGCTGATGATGATGATGATGGTGATGAACAGGCAAGATTGTCACCGACCCTGTCCCCTTTTCGTGCCAATTGTCGACCACAAACGAAATCGAACCTGGCTATCTTCAGATCCTCCTGCTGCCAGACGTGACCTTGGGGGATACTGAGGTCATCAAGTATCACGTGTACCTGGTACCCGACTTGGAGATGGTCCGGGCTTTTATAGGCTCATACTCAGGTTCACAGTCCGTTTGGTTTGTTGTGGCAGTGGTAAGTGTTAACATATAAGAAGTAATATTGGAATAACAAAGCGTGGTACTTCGTACTTAATAAGGATGGACATATTATTAATTATGTAATATCAATATCATTGCCTTTTGCGGCATTCATAAAAACGCCTTGCATGCGTTAGTGGTCAACGCTACCCTCCTGACCCCCCAACCTCAGCCCTAACCCTAACCCTAATCCTAGGTCAACAGAGGGACATGATCCTACAGAAACTAATCAATCCTCCATTCCTGGGTGGCTTCAAGGACTGGGTGAACTGCAAAGAGTTCCACAATGCCAGTACGCAGACCTGCCAAATCGACTGTAGCATCTACGAGAGGTACGATGAGAATCGCTGGAAGGAAAAGTGGACTCAGATCTTTCAGATGCAACACGCCTGTGTCCAGACGCCCGAAGACACCTCCACGCAGATGACCTTCGTCAACGTTTACAGGTCCAATGCCAAGGACAAGGTCCTTATGCCGAGAGGTACTTACGTTACAGCTTATGAGTACCGGACGAGCATCAAGAATAACGTGAGTCCATGGAATTCAGAATTACTCTACCCCTCTCACCCATCTACCCACCCATCAATCCATCCATCCACCCACCAATCCATCCATCCATCCACCGATCTACCCACCCATCAATCCATCCATCCATCCTCTCACCCATCCACCCACCCACCAATCCATCCATCCATCCTCTCACCCATCTACCCACCTATCCATCCGTCCATCCACCCACCGATCTACTCCTCCATCAGGTGATAACGGTGCAGAAGTACCTGAGACGATGGTATGCCCGCAGGCTGGTCGAGAAGCGTTTGGCCACAAGGCTGTGCATCGAAAAGGCAGAACAGGAGCAACTGGACTTCAGCTACGTTGAGAAGGAGAGAGAGGCCTTCATGCAGAGGAGACTCAACCCCAGAACCAAGGACGACTTTGACCTACTTTACGTTGACCTCGAAGGTGATTTGATCTTCTCTCTTGATGACCTGTTTACGACGGCCAATAGACATTCATATCGCTAATCACAACCGTGAACAAGTAGTACAGTTACAAGATATTCAAGTTCGTGTAAATCTTTTTAAAAGGACTTGTAATCGAAACTGAGCGTAGTTCATCCAGCCATCACTCACTCCGTCTACCCATCCATCCACCCCTCTATCTACCCATCCATCCACCGATCCATCCATCCATCACTCACTCCGTCTACCCATCCATCCATCGCTCACTCCATCCATCCACCGATCCATCCATCAATTACCCACTCCGTCTACCCATCCATCC
>MPNW01000891.1:48207-60664 GCA_011800805.1 Hirudo medicinalis
TATTATTATCATTATTATTATTATTATTATTATTATTATTATTATTATTATTATTATTATAAATCTATTAGTTAATATTTTAAGTTCTCATTGTAAATTATTATTAAACAATTATAATATCATCATCTAGATTTGTCTGCTTGCACTCATAACGTCTAAGCTCGCGCTTACAGTACAACATGAGTCATTGTACTCGTACAGCACTCGACGAACTTAGTAAATTTCATAATTTTCAGACTTATAGTGATGAGCTCTTGTTCAGCATCCATCTGAAGCACACTCAAGCAAGACAAGACTTTGCCAAAATACTCACGATGAGTGCCGAACTCCCCACTCACAAGAGGCACGTCCTCCCCTCCCTCATGAGCTGTCCGGAGTGGGCGAGGAGAGCCTCGGGAGTGAAGAAAGCCACTGAGAAGAAGGCCATCGTGTGCGAACAGATCAGCTTGTCGAGATAGTTCATAGTAGTAGCAGTAGTAGTAGTAGTAGTAGTTGTAGTTGTAGTTGTAGTTGTTGTTGTTATTATTATTATTACCATTATTATTATTATTAATAATTTTCTATTTTCTTTTTGCATTTGAAAATAATAAACGAATTTTCGTACATGCACTTTTGTTGCCGGCAACAATCCAGCAATGGATTCTTCAATCTGTTGAAATGCCTTCAAGCCAAACTGATCTCAACCTGTCAAAACATGAGGCTCCACATTTGCGCTGCCAAGGTTCGACTTCCTGAAGCCAAACAAAAACACACCTGTCAAAATGCGGTTGTTGAAAGGTTTATGGACTCAGCAAGTTGTGACAGACCACAGAGACTCATCACAACAACACGTAACAAGCTCTTTTGTTTCGGCTGCACGCAGCACACTGCCTTCAAATGCCCCATTGTGCTTGAGGACTACTGCTTTGAATGGAGGTTGTGGAAATGCTTGGAACTGCGAGGAGAGAGGTGCTGATGGATCGAATTGGATGAGAGTGAGTGAGCAGGAATAATGGGTGCCGGACTCCCCGAAACGAAATCGATGTAGGGGTCACCTGTCCATAATGGAATCGAAAACAAAGTGAAGACCCCAGGACATCTGCCGGCCCTCCTTCGCCCTGGGTATCATGTTGCAAAACATTCCCAAACTCCTCTGAACTATTAAGTCATTAGCTGACGACGTAGAAAGACTATTTAATGATTGCTTTTGCTAGTCGAGCAAACAAATTATAGATAAAATGACTGGGGGCGGGATTTTGTTAAATAATTTGTTTCTAAGAATAGACTCTACTGCTACGGCTTGGTTCAACTTCCTCTCCCGGCTTTGTTTGGTTCTTGAGGAGCGTATAAGAAGTCTTCGAAGATCGTCGTTGGCTGTCGGAAGTCTCTTGTTGATGTTCGTAGCTGCTCGAGTGTCAATGAATTAGCTTAAAGGAGTTCGCATTTTGAATTTTAGTCTTTATTACTCGTGACGGCAACGAAAGGGCTTCATTCGGAAGACAAAGATATACAAAATATTCGGACGTCGACATTTTAAGTCATGGCGACAGTCATTAAAACTCGGAATGTTTCAGAAGAAAATAAAATGAATTCTCCCCGGGATCGTGATCTTTCGACCGAAGACGTCGACAATCAACAAAAGTGCGTCAGTGTCTTTGAAGTCAAACATGGCGTCATCGACGAACCACGAGAAAGTGACCTCGACGCTCTCCAGAAAAGCTTCGAGAAGAAGTTGGACTTAAACAACGACAACGTCGAGACGATTTCAAGGGGTCCACACGGAGGCAAACCCGCTCCACAGGGCACTCACGAACGAGATCCTCCCTCAAAATTTGTTAGAACTGTCGCAGTTGAGACTCAGCCCCGAATTCAGAAAAATTCAATCAACGCAACTAGTTTTAACTGCCCTACAAACGGTGGGTATCCTTCGTGTTTTCCGAGCTTCAACAGCATCTTAAAGTATGTAGACGAGTCGGCTCATTCGAAAATTTCAAACGGGTCCAATTTCATGACCGCAGGCGAGTTCTTTCAAGACAAGGGCCAAATCACGGATGAACCAACACATTTCGCTCTCCTGAATCCGAACATCGTTTACGATGAACACGGCCAGATAATTCAGCAGAATAACAAAAGAAAGTCCAGTGGTCAATACCTTCATCAACTACCAATCCAAGAATATTCTTTTCAAATGCCCTTGCATGTCTCAGGGCAGAACATGACCCCTTTCAACCCAAGTTCAAACATCCGCAATTCACAGCCACTACAAATCGATCTGACCTACAACAATCTACCAAGTAACACAGGCCTCTGTCAGAAACTGTCGAACTTCGAGTTTCTCAACTGCACAAGGAGTCAAATATTCCAAAATGTCCAAAAGACGCCCAGTGCCTTCCCACCTCAACAGCCTCAGCCATACAAACAACAACCACATCAACAACAACCACATCAACAACAACCACATCAACAACAACCACATCAACAACAACTACATCAACAACAACCACATCAACAACAACCAAACCAACAACCACATCAACAACAGCCACATCAACAACAACCACATCAACAACAACCACATCAACAACAACCAAACCAACAACAACCACATCAACAACAACCATACAAACAACAACCACATCAACAACAACATAGCTTCAACTCTAACCCCTACATCCCCTGTATCGATCAATGGAGAAATATCGCCCACAGGCAGTCGCCAATGGATTCCCCGGTATTCTCAAGCAAAATAAACACTGGAAACAGGGTCAGCTCTGTCCAATTTGTAAGTTACCCTGGCAACAACAGCGTGCGTCTTGTGAATCTCGAGGATAAGCGCACCATGAAGACCTTCATCGACGAGGCTGAAAGGTTGAATTCTGGCAATGCCGTGAAACATGGTACCATGGCTTGCGAGATGCCCCGGCAATATGCTGGAATTGCTCTACCCGTCCGTACGGACGCAAGCCTCGGGTTGTACATCAGTCATCCAACATCTCAACTGAAAACTATTGATCAGTCTCCAGTCTTGTTGAACCCATCCAAAGCACAGAATGGAAATAATATGGGGAGTGTCAATCATAACGTGTATCCGCCTTACTCATCTGTTGGACTCTCCTACGAAAGCCGCACAAATAGGACTCCAGATTCCAATGTCAATATAGTGCCAAAAAGTGGACAACTGAATCAGTCAGAAAATCAGTTCGATACTTCCCAAAAGACGGCCACTGGACATCAGAAATCTGTAGTCCATCAACCAACAAAAACAATTCCAAATGTACCGGACGTGAAGACGACACAAAATGGGAATCAAGATTTCAATCTTGATGATATCAGCTTCGGACTGAACGAGGAGGAGCTTCAGAGCCTATTCGAAGAATACACAAGCTCGGGTTTTGACTGGAAGGATGAGGATTTTCTCAAGCAGCCAGAACTCAGTTTAACTCCGACTTTCTCTGAAACCAATCTCAGATCTCCGCCAGAAAGTTATAGTTCTTTCATTCCTGACTTCGAACCTCAATTCCCGCCTAATGGTTACGATTTTCAAAATCCAAACTCCATCGAGAGTTGTCCGAGGCAATTGGAGAGCCTTGAAAACGTGATCATCCATCCTAGTATGCTTCAATCTTTGTTCCAAGACTACTTTGATGGTTCTACTCATAACAATAGTATCTCAGCGCTTTCAGGAATGCCTGTAAATGATTCGGCCACTCCTATCGAGGGGTTTCATTCCATCACTAGCTCTTCCATTGGCCAACGTGTGGATGCCACGGCTCTCTCCCCACACACCTGTTCAACTTCAAGCAATATCGAAAAGGTAAAAGGGTACGCAAGAAGTCTGGAAAGCCAAATTGAAGGTTGGCTTGCATTAACTTCAGTACATCAACTTTATTGAAGACTAACTACGTCGATAATGAAGAACATAAATAGATCATGGCGATTAAAAAAAGATCCCTTGGCCTTACATAATCTAATGACCTCTTTACTTTAAGGACGGGCCGACCATTCTCCTCTTGTAGCCAATTACACCGATGAAAGACTGATGACGCAGGACGAAGATGGCGACAAGTGAGTAACTGTTGCCAAGACTTTTTCTAAGTCCCTCGGCAAGATTTGAATGCGAGATCTGTGAATCATAAGTCCGTATTCAAGTCACGACTAAAGACTTAACCATACCGATAATAATGCATAATTACATGAATACAGTTGATGAAAGAGTTACTCTCTGCTGGTGATGATCTTATAATCAGTTACGTCACGAGAGTCGACTGGCATTGTCCTCGCTTATTGCTCAACCTGCGCTCATCGAGTGTGCCATAGCTTAGTGTCATGCAACATTGTCTTCAGGAATTCAAGACTTATCGTCGTAGCTATTTCGGTCCGAGGTCCTGCGGGCCAGGCGAGCAGAAGGGCGGACGACCGTCACATTCAAAACATCCCACTGTCGACGTCATTCGTCGTGGCGAGCGATAAACGTCGCTTTTGCTCCACGCACGACTGNTTGATTGATTGATTGATTGATTGATTGATTGATTGATTGATTGATTGATTGATTGATTGATTGATTGATTGATTGATTGATTGATTGATTGATTGATTGATTGATTGATTGATTGATTGATTGATTGCAGTATCCTCCACATTGCTGTGATCAACGACAAGCCAGAAATCATACAGGATGTCTTGACAAGGGTCAAGGACAAGGACGAGCTGAGAAAGAAGATCGTCGAGACCAAGAACGAATTAGGCCAGGTGATGATCATGATGATGGCGATGATGAAAATGATAAATAATGGAAAATTTCATTGATAAAGTTCCGCAGAGAACAGGTTGATCATTGTGTCTCGATCGTTGTACCTTGTAGAATCTCGACAGATTTTAACTTGTGTGACTCAATATACCGTGCGATTGTATGACTTTCAAATGACTCCCCAAACAGACTCCTCTTTGTCTGGCAGTAGTGGAGAACCAGCCAGTCATGGTCCAGAGCCTAGTGGCCTCAGGTGCTGACGTGGGCGTACCCATCTTGTCGAGAAAGAACAAGTCTTTCACGAGGCCCCTCCATTTTGCTGCTTCCAAAGGACAACTGTGGATGGATTGCCTGAGAGAGCTCCTGGCCTGCCCGAACATTGACGTCAATTCTTTGGACAGCGATGGTTAGACTCTTGAAATTATCATCAATTAGTTATAGAACCTCTTGCAAGCGGCTAGGATTTGAAATCCTAAATGAGCCACACCAAATCAAAAGCCTTAACCAATAGGTTACCGACGCCCGAGTCTCTCACTACATATGTTTTAACTATTAGTTAGAACTACAACGTAGTAGCTCAATAATGTTGGTACCTTAGCTGGACATTTGCCGGAGTTATATGAATTATAAGCTAATAATTAATAATATAAACTGTAAACTAAGGTCGTATGACCTCAGAAGTTGCAAGTTATTTATGAAAGGTCAGGTGCGGAAGAAAGACGTCCTTAGATCAGATGTAAGTTGTAAGAAGGCCTGTATTTCTCATTCGACTGGAAAAAAAAAATAGTTCTGCTAACTTCGCGAGAGCTTTTCTAAATTCCTACTCTGGAGTTTGACAGTTGTTGGCGGACGATGACAACAATTACGTGGCTGTAATTAATTGTACAATGGGGCGGAATAATCACGGCAATTATACAGAATCACAGTACTAGAACCAATAATAATGTTTTTTCCTTTACTGAGCAGAACAAGAAATAAACAGCATAAATACATAAAAACAAACAAACAAGATTATGCCCGCTCAAGTGTTGATCCTAAGGGATTAGAATCCCGCTCTCTGGACAACCCATTATTAACAGTAATGTTAATGTTAATAATATTAACGAAATTGCGACCGCAGGAAAGACTCCGCTGCTCTGTGCAGTCAAAGAACACGGCACCACCTACAAGGGGAAAACCATCAACTCCATCCCCTCCATTGAATTGCTGATGAAAAGGGGAGCAGACCTCAACAAGGCAGTGAGTTATCTTTGTAAATCAAAACCATTTAGAAAATTTAGTCATTGTCATCGTCACGGCTTTATTTGTCTTTCAGGATGGGTGCTTTGACATGACGGCATTGCACTACGCCATCTCTAGCAAATCTCTTGACCTCGTTTCTTGTCTGGTGTCTCTTGCCTCTACCGGAGGTCCTCCCAGTACCCTATTTGCCAACAATTCCAGATCTAAAGGCGTGACGGGGGTGTCAACCCTGGCGAAGATGTTGGGTGCCAAAACAGGCACTGGATACAGCGCCCTCCACCTCGCCGTCGGTCTGAACATGAAAGAAGATATGGAACAGTTGAAAATCATTCAACTGCTGTTGAGCAAAGGGGCAGACCCGTCCAGTAAGAACTCCGAGGGTCAGCTGCCCAGGGAACTTACGAAGAATCAGAAGGTGAAGGTCGCCTTGTTGTTGATGGCGTTGATAATGATGGTGATAATTTGGTGTGACGGAAAATTACTCGTCTAAAGCAATTTTTGGAAGTTCTCATCAAATCGTGCGGCATAATTAGCCACTCGAGCTTTCGTTCATTGATCTCCTTCTGATCTTCTGAGTCTTTTTGGTGCCCTGCCATCTTTATTGAACGTTATTGATAATAAGCTACAATTAGTTCATTAATTACTTAGACAATTGATTGACTATTATTTTCACCGCAGGTAATCGAAATTCTAAAGGGCATTGGTCTGAGGAGGAAGCCAAGTCCACCTCTGAAGTCGCCTTCCGATGCTTTCCATCACTCCCCGGGAACCATGTCGTCGCACTCCCCTCGATCCGTGACCTCTCAAGGTCGTCTTCCATCGATAAATGGGCAGTTCAGCCCTGCCAACCAGATTCCCTCTCCCATGCAACACATTACCTGAAGAAGCTGACGTAATGACTGAATTTAAATATTACTGAAGTGGATGTTACTACTCATTTTTCTAACCAAGAGACGTCAGTGTATTTTACGGTAACAATCCCGCGCATTAGTATGTCTGAAAACATTTTTTGTAGCTAGGCTTTTATCTATCAGACTATTTTTAAACTTGTTGACATTTACTGTTTGAGTGAATCAGGTTATTAGTATGCAAGACACAAGGAGCACAAAGCACAATGCATTCATATCACACTTAGGTGCGTTACACAACAGCATAACAATTCCCAACTTTGTCACATATCGTGACTCAACTGCATAACAATGTCCAACTTTGTCACAAAACTGAGGCTCTGTTTGAAATTAGATTCTTGAAGATCAAATTGCTTAATTAGTTGTTAAAATGCTATTGCAATCATAGCACAATTACATGGTTCCATCATTAATCTTCTTTTCTTTGAAGAGATTAATTTCATATCCCGGTGATTCAAACACTCGCACTTCTGATGCCGCTAATCCTTCCTTGTTAATCTTGATTAAATGATCAAATTTCATAAACTCTCGAGTGTTCATGAATGCCACGATCTGGCCTAAGCGAGCCAAACTAATGACCAAAATAAATTAATTTTTATAAACTGCAGTGAAATGGTATAAATATTTTTTCGATAATGATTTTTAACTTTTAGTTTTTGGTTGCAAGAAGAATATAGATAAAATAAATATGTCTTGAGTCAATAAGGCTTTTTTTCGAAACATCCGCTAGTTAGCAATTTACTTAACTTAATTGATCATTGGAGCTTAGTTTAAATTAAAATAAATTTAAACAAATACAGAAAAATATAAACAAATAAAAAAAATAACAAACAAGATGTTTGATTGATTATTAATAAAATCTTTGAATTCGCTCATCTCTAAAAGCCATCTTAAATTCTGTTTTCATAATATTCGTGTTTTGAGTGCGTAATTCTGGCCATAAGCAAGGTTTTTTATTTCAAGAGCCCCTAGATTTTGGAGTAATTTTTGAAAGAGAAGCGTAATCTTGTGAGATTTTTTTACCGCTATCGGATTATTTTGAACAATTTTTGGACCTCAATTGTTTCAAGTCGAGTAAGTAGCGTGGCCGAATTTAAAATTGTCAATTTTCATTTTTTCAGAGTTTAGAACTTATAGAATCTAGGACTTACAGAATTTTCATAAAAATGTGTTTACAATCCTCGGTTTCTAATTTTTGACCATTTTAATCGATAACATGCTGATGCGACAATCTCCTCACTTGTTGCATTTTAAATGCGTAATGCAGTCGCATTATTGTAAGCGTGCATTGTAAGCGTGCATTTATATTTATTTGTTTTTTTTTTGTTTTAAATTGTTATTTGAAGTTCATTTTCTTAAAATCACTCATGAATGAAGTGTTACGCTGGAGAAAAAATTAAGCCGCAAATATTTGTCGTTGCTTATATTTAATCTAAATCTATAAAGATACTGCAATTTTATTTCATGGATTATATTATATTATTACAAATTCAATACCAGATCTCTTGAAAAGGAACCAGTTATTTTCCGACCGTGAGTCCACAACCTGCCTTAATGTCGGCAGTAGATTCGACCCTCCAAGTGACTACGCTTTTAGAAAGCTGGGATGCAGAGTTCAGTTCGGCCACGTCCGAGTTGGTCGTACTCCTCGCAAAGACCATCGACTACCAAGGAACAGAATTGAACTTGGTGGGACTTCTGAGAAGGTACAACATTTTTTTGATTTCTGAGCCACTGAAAATGCATTTGTCAATATCATGAGCTAATTCCTGTTTAATAATTGCCAAAAGTCATAAATCTGCTTAACACTGTTGTAATAATTGTTATTATTCAAGCAACACATGGTTATTTTCTCCATTTTATTAAATAACAATGCCTATTTAAGCACTTGAAGTTGCAATATCATTTTAACACCTGACTCCGACATCACCCATCCTCGCAGGTTGGCAGAAATAGTTGAACACGAAACCGAGGAATGGTACAAATCAGACCCCGATCCGTTCGATGACAGACATCCAGGTACTCTGATCTTTGCCTTACACGACAATGTCTTTTATTACCTTGACGTTGTTAGAGGTCGTGCATTAGCATGCATCTATTTCAAAGAATGAAAATAAAAAGCTTTTTACTTAAATAACTTTTCTTTTTAGGTCGTGCAGACCCAAATTGTGCCCTGGGTCATGTGATGAAGATCCTCTTTAAGAACGACACATTCATGAGCAAGGTCTGATCTTCGAGCAGGATCGAATTATTTATCGATGAGTTACGATTATTAACGAGATGTGATTATTAATGAGATGTGATTATTAATGAGTTATGATTATTAACGAGATGTGATTATTAATGAGATGTGAGACCTAACACAGCATGTCTATGCAGTTGTTATTTATTAGAATGTTAATTATTAATGAGGTGGAAATTAACATAATTCATTCTTACAGCTTGTAAACTCCTACCTGACTGGGAGGGACCATGCACTGGATGAACTGCACGTCATCGCAAGTCGGCTACTTTTGGACATAATGCCCGGACTGGAGACCACCGTCATATTCCAGGACAATGTAAGTGATGACGATGATGATGACTTTGGTCATGACGAGGATGATGGTTATGATGATGATGATGGATGTGATGATGTTAGTGATGTAATTAACTATTAATTCTATTCATGGTTAATGACAACGTTGTATTCTGCATTACATCGAACAAGTACATCATCACGTTTCATGACGTCGTTTATGTACGCCAAACACCATCATTCGCACGTCTCAATGTCATTCGCGTCGCACGACGTCATCTGTATCACGTAAAGCGACGTAACTTTGTCGCAGGAGTCTCTGGTGAGGAATCTCGTCGAGTGGTCACAGAACGCATCCGAACCCCTCTGCTCCTACTCCACGGGTCTGTTGGCCTGCGCCATGGAGATCCAGGAAGTGGCGTCTGCCTTTAAGGAGAGCAACTCCATACTGGTTGGTTTTCTCGTCTCGACATCAATAATAAAATCTTCACAAATCAATAACAAGCAAGTTCTTTAACAGGAAATAAATCGAGCCAGCTTAATTGGAATAGTCGAGCTTAATAATAATAAATAATAATGATAATAATAAATAATAAATAACAATAATAATAAATAATAATAGAATGTTGATAAACAGTCTTAACAGTCATAGCCAAACCTTGTAAGATTTCTTCGTGGCCAGGTCCCCCACATGCTCCGGCGCCTTCAAGCTCTCAAGGAGGAGAATCAGAAGGAGAACCTCGCCAACTATGCGAACAAGAACTCAGGAAACAAGAGGCATTTCAAGGACATAGGAAAGGAGGCTGAACACAGTAAACGTAATTATGAAATATTATTATTATTATTACTATTAATTATTAAGTAAATATTCGTGCACATGCAATCGTTCTTTTGCTTGTACAGACATTTAAGACGTAGTTTGAATTCCGACGATGTAATTTTTATCAGCTAACTTGTCGAAGTTGACCTTCCAGAAAAATCCTTCGGTAAACACTCCACCGCTCCAAAGTCCCGTGCGTCCCTGACCTCCGACCCGACGACTTCCGCCCCGACCTCCTCGGTGCCGACGAATCCGAGCAGCAGCAAGCAGAGGAGCAAGAGGAAAAAGATGACGAACGGGAAGAGCGACGAAGAGGAGGTCATCGGGACTTCGGAGTCTGCTAGCATCTCGAGGAGGCACGTGAAGCGCATGAGGACTTCCAGCCCGAACACCACGGGTGCCTCTTCCGCCAACAACCTGAGCGGATTCTTTCCTCCCGAAGACGATCAGCAACTGGCCGTCGTGGTCGAGGACAAGAAGGTCCAAGCGAGAGGTAAGCACAATTTGAAAGAGCAATCACTATTGGCAAGAATGTCATATCAGTGACAACGACAACCTCCACTCCCGTTACAGCCTCGAACACGTCGCATTTCGACGACACCGGCAACAGTAACAGCTGTTGGGCAGAAGTCGAGCCCCTGGTCATCTGTAAGTTTTGCATGTGGCCGCTCTCCATCGAGATGAGGCAAAGGCTCATACTGACATATCTCCAGCCAATGGGAGAGTACCAAGAGGTAGGTCCCTCCTTACGATTGGTCGCCTGCATTGTTCGTTATTCCACGACCTTCCTTCCGTCGTCGTCATAGCTCCTGATGCACGTGTTTGAACTCCCAGTCCTCGACCTCCTCTTCTACTACATTGACCTCAAACAGAACAAGGATGTTAGACTGGCATTTGAAGCTCTCAAGGTGACTTTTTGTCATTAGGAAATAAAAATAATATTGATGATGATAGTAATGATAGAAATGATGATGATAATAATAATAATAATAATTGTCTTAATGAGTGTAATTAGAAGGAATCAATTATTTATTATTATTTTGTATCATATTTATTATACACTTGTTGTTCTATTATTCTTTTTAATAAGAACGTCGAAACAATTGTGACAGAAAGATTCGTTCAAACACCTTGAACACCAAACAAACACTAAATCCACAAATGAAATGACTCATCAGAATCGATCACCATTACTTCCTCGTTGCAGTACATGGCGGCTCTTCTCTGTCACAAGAAATTCGCCGTGGAGTTCATATCGGCGGGGGGCATCCAGAAGCTGCTCTCGGTCGAGAGGCCTTCCGTCGCGGCGACCGGGGTTTCAATGTGCCTGTACTATCTGGCGTACTTCGACGACCCCATGGAGAGGGTCGGTCGTCTCTTGCGTAACTTGTGTTTATTGCAGATTCTCATGTTTGTGACTACTGCAAGAGCACCTTGGTAGCATTTAGGATGTAATATGCTAGATGTTTTAATGTCAAATTGAATGATCATCTCGTTTAAAGTGTTTGGAATGTTTTAAGACATCATTTTCTGATTTACATTCGTTCGCTCAGGTGTGTCTTTTGCCTCAGTCAACATTGGTCGACATGGTCAGGTGGGTGGAGCCATTTCGTGTCAATGCAATCACATTACAACACGATTTGATTGCTATTTTTATCTTATATTTAATTTTAATTATATTTAATTTTATATTTGATCTTATATTTAATTGCTGTATTCATCTTAAAGAATTGTAAAATAATTGAATTATTCTGTCTGAAGCAGTTGCAATGCATCCAATGATGATCAAATATTTGTCGGTCAGCTTTGCCTTGTGGCTGCTCAAATGCAAGCACGAATCGGGAAGGGTCCATGCCACCATGTTCTTCGGTTTGTCGTTCCTCTATCGGGTCATGGTCGACCTGTTTGATCAGAAGGGCGGACTCAGGATGCTCTTCAATGTGGTATGTGATTGGACAGATTTTTTTAGGAGGTGCTAATTTAAGCCGAACCTGTTGCCTCTCAATATCTCTCGATCTGTCTGTCCGTTCAGGTGAGCACCCTGAGAATCCTCAATGTCGCCGACGCCCTGTCGGACCTCACAGACGACGAGTTGTTCACCAATCGTCAGTCCGCGCGACACGTCACGGTCGCCATCAGGAGATACCTGGAGGCTCACCTGGCCATCAAGAGCGACCAGATTAGGAAGTCGAACATGAGGAGTGAAGGGGAAGTGCAATTCTCGGAAACTCCGGCCAATAAGG
>MPNW01000892.1:0-13577 GCA_011800805.1 Hirudo medicinalis
GATGTCCTCTCAGGCTGACTTTGTCCAAACACAGAAACTTCAAAAAATCTTTTGTGAGGATCAAGGAATCCAATTACATGCCCACTGTATATGCTGGGGAGGTCTATTGGAAATATTATCAAATAATATGAGTTATATTTAGCCATAGCCATAGTTATACACTTAATTAAAAATTCTTCATTTTCAATAAATATTCTATTATCTTTTTCATACTATTAGAATTGCCCCATCTGCAACTCACTAATCTATTATCATGTTATTGAATATATCAAGGATAATATTAGATTTTACATGTGAAAGTTTTTTAAACATGTCACATTATGAATATTCAACCTGTCAAGTGAAAAACGGATTTAAAGCCAAGTCCAAACTTTCCAACTTTGATGGGGTCATCTGCTTTAATGCTGTCATGGAGTCTTCTAATTCCCTCCCAGTCTCTTTCAGTAAACACAGCATCATTGTATGCATACAATGCAGGACCCTACATTCAATTAATCACTTAATTAAAAAAAATAAATTTTTAATATATTTTCGTTAAAAAAAAGTTTTTGTGTTCTAAATATCTATATAGTTGACTCTAATTCCACCTCAAATCCAAATTAAACTTTTGTTCATTTTGGAATAATGAAATGTAGTTGGTAGTGTGGGCTCGCACATCTATCATAATCCTAACTCTATCAGCATCCTTTGCGGACATTCTCTTTGTCCTGACTGGCTATTTAAGAAGCTACGTCAGGGCATTCTTCCCTTCTCGCCTCTCCTACTCCTACTCTTTCGGCTACGCTGCTGCTCCAGCAGTTATGTTGTCAGTCGAAGCATTGTTGCCGTTGAAGTAAATAAACTTTTAGCAAACTCGTCTTCGTCGTCATTGTCGCTGTCGCTACAGTAGCATCTGTGATCTAATAATGCATGATTCGTAACGGAAAGCTTAAAAGCATGTTGCTTAAAAGCTTAAAAGTATTTGTTGACAGTTGATTAAGTTTACTGATGATATCTACTTTTTTATTTAAAAGACCGTAAAATGCTCAGTTAAACATTTATTTTTTAAATTACCTATTTATTTGGAAATCGAAAGTAAGCACATACATATTAAGATTAGGAGTGTAATCAATCTGAACCATAATCTGAAATATTTCATCACTTGATAATTTTCTAGGTCCAGATGATGAAGCTTCTCAGGATCTTTGCCATAGGTTTCGTGATCCAATAAGAACACAACTTTTGTCGCTACAGCATCCTCAGCATTTTGAATTATTTCCTATAGTTTTGTACAAATTACACAATAAATTAATGTCAATATCATCTAAAAGAAAATATTAAAACGATATCGAACCAAAAATTATTACGCACAAATAATAATTACATAAACAGCTACAAAGAAAGATTATCTACATGCTATAATATATTTGAAAATTTTCTTGAAATATTTCTTATAGATATATCTTTATCGCATGAATTTTAATTTATTCTCAGTCGTAACGCTGCGGCTCTTTGCCCCTGATGAATTCTATGCTTAATATTCATGAGCGCAATGACGGAGATGCTACATTAAGAGATGAACCGGTTGACTCCGGTATCCGGAAATATCCGGAATTCGTTAGTCCATTATCCAGCATAAATAAAATTTTCGATTTAGACAAATTCATTTTTTTTCTTTTTAATGCTTCATAAGTAATAATTGGAATATTACTAAGTTACTTCTGCCATCACTGAAAATGATAACAATACAGAGTTTGATTAGAGGGGCGTATGTTCAACAGAACTTCAAGACCACTAATGTAGAGGGAAGCTTTCTCTGAAGAGGAAGGTTTTGAGGGCGGAGTGAAATCCGGCTGGATCAGTTTTGGTAATCGAGGGGTGAATCTATTCCAGATCTGATCTGGACCAACAACATCTATAGACCTGCCATCCAGTGTCGCACGTCGGGCAGATGATTTGACGAGCGAGCCCCTGGTTGCGCCTAGCAGGAATATGTGCAGTGCGAGTGAAAGGCAGGTATAACGGTGCATGACCCAGGAGAGACTTGAAAACTTTGAACTGTATAGTGAAGAGATTTTGTAGTCAATTCTCTGGCAAATGCTTAGCCAGTTGAGATTATGGAGAAGAGGAGTGACATGGTTATGTTTTCTTTTGTTGTTTATGATTTTAGCAGTTGCGTTGATGACACGCTGAAGTTGTTCGTGGCGGTAGGCAGGTAGACCAACCAGAGTTGAATTGCTTTCATCATTATCGTGGAAGAAGATGCCAACATGGTAAAAACATTGAAAGACCTCAATGTTAATCGTACCAGTTGTTTTGTTTTTCCAACTGGCCTTAAAAACTGGAATTTTTCACAGAAATCAGTTGTCAGTGCTTGCGCCATTGCTCATGAAGTGGTATGCCATTTTAAGCATTCATTGCAATTGACAGATTTGTTGACATACAAAAAGAGTTGAGTTTACTAGCACATAAGCTTATTCAAGATGGAACTCAACATTCAATAAGCTGGAAAGATTGGTGGAATAAATACGGGCAATTATTGTCTACGCCTCTGAAACAGTCTTGATATTGCTGCGCCAATGTTTACACAGTTTACTGCTGATGTTAGAAAATCTGGTGATTCTATTTCATATGTTATACCAGCAATTACTGCAACAAAATGTTTACTTAAAAGTGATGACACCTTAAGCACAGATGGTGTCAACATTATGAAAAGAAAACACTTTGTGCAAGATTTGATTACACTATCAATGACAAACAACTGTAACACTGCAACCACTCTAGACCGCGATACAAATTCAAATATTTCTCCACTGAAACCGTAAATTTCGTTAAAGCTGAACTGTCAGCTTTTTTTTTTATCTCAACCTTCACCAGCTGTTGCCATCTGAATTATCTCCTGAACACACATCGACTGAAAGACCATCAAAGAAAGCTAAATTGGAAGGATTTTGGGATTTCTCCATAGGAAATAACAAAATTAGGTAACGTTGATACACTCATTAGAGCAAGTGCAAGTGTTTCTGTGACCTGCAGTAGCAGTAAACTCAAGTCAAAAGCGGATGCTGAAATGGAAATTTACTTTGGTGAACCAACCACAAAATGTGAAGATGACCCATTGACATGGTGGTGCCAAAATTCATGTCACTTTCCACTTCTGAGTGAGTGGGTGCTGGGCTTTACTTGGAACACCATCAAGCAGTGTTGCAAGTGAGCGCCTTTTCAGTACTGCTGGAGATGTATTCTCAGATGACAGGAGTCGATTGCTGCCTGAGAGTCGAGCAACTCATATTTCATAAAATAAACATGCCCTTTCTTAATTTTAATTATGTATGACTTAAAGTATAAAGTGCAATATCTTCTTATAAATATTTAGTTTTTTTATTAATAAAATCAAAATACGAACAATCTCTGAGTTTCTTTGAATTTTTAAAAATAAACGTTTTTAACCACATGGACCTTTAAGTCTGGCATCCGGTAGGTAAACTATCTGGAATTATCAGGTATCCGATATCCTGTAAAATTTGCTGTCCGGTGCATGCCTAGCTACATTTTGCAAACAAATTTCAATATCGCCTGACTCGGTGCATAGCGTTTAGTCGGTTGTATGTCATCATGCCTTCACGACGGACAAAATAATACCTAGCACTTCTTTTTGTTTATTTCGAAAAAGTGTTCTTGTAGATTCAAAGATAGAAAAAGTTCGAGATGCGCTCTGGCTCCAACATTTCAAGTCACCTCACCGTCCGTGTCATCCGCAGAGACGTAGCTAGGAGATGGCGCTCCCCTTATCATTATTAATTTGTTATCAAATTTTGATAATTTGGTATACTCCCCCCAGCTCAATATTATAACCTTGTCCCCCCTAGGAAGGCGTCCGGGGCGGAACCGCCCCCACCCCCCAGCTGTTATTGGCTAGCAGGTTCGCCGAATGGGCTGCATTCCTTTATGAGGCGGTGACAGCTCGATTTTAAATATCGTCATTTTTTGGAACTGGTGGGCAAGATTTTAAAATTTGTAATTTAATTATAATTTATTTAACAATTTAATTTTGCTATTAAATTTAAATACCTCTATTTGCATGCATCTTTTAAAGTATTATTCACATTTTTATTTGCATCGGGTGATTTGTAATTACGTTTCTCGAATTGTTTGAAATTGCTCAAAAGTGGAAGGTAATAGCAGTCTTCATACTCGTCTTTTACTTCTTTAACATTTGCACATATATTTTAAATAACATTTTGAGAAATTAAAATATTTCATTTCATATCTATTCAATTTTGTTTTATTAGTATATTAATTTATATTTAAAACTCTTAGCGAACCTTTAATATTTGTCCATCATCAGGATATTGTTCCAAAATACTTTTGAGTTGAGTGATCAACGTAGGCATAATTATGCCTCTCCGAAATCCATCTAGACGAATCGGGATTATTGAATGAAATTCACAGAATAAATTATTTAAATAAATATAATAAAAATATTTGAGAATTTCTTACTTCTGCCTTTATGTCCTTGCATCTTTAGGAACTAATTCGTCAAATACATGGAAATGAAATATTTTCAAACAGTTTCAATGAATGTTCTATCACAAGGTTGAGCAATTACACTCTTAATAAATAGAAAATGTACTGGGAATTTCCACTGTTTCAGTTTATAGTCCGAAACAGCAAAAGCGGGTCAATGAAATGCTACTGTTGAAGCAGTACATGACGAGCTTTGCTTGTAACAAATATTTCATTCGTGTGGGCTGACTGACCAGTTTCGCTTTCCGCCACAGTCAGCTATTATTACATTATGCAGCTTGTGATCGAACACTCACGAGAACCTGACTTTCTAAAACGTGGAAACCCCATTATCTCGTTATCATTCTGCAAAACTGATTAAGAAAAAAGTTTATACGATGTTGCGTAACTATGTGTTTGCGATTACCCTTGAAAATTTCATTGAAAATGTAAAATTTGCAATACTTATAGTTTAGAATCGCCCAATAACTTTGACTTTAAAAAATCATCTAAAATGGCTATAAATCCCATAAAACATGAAGCTTATTTTTATGTATTGTGGTGACAAGTGCACGTTGTAATATATATGTTGAATATTTAGGGCCACGCCCACTTCGCGGTTCCAACTTCGTAATTGTTGTGGATTGGCGAATAAACGTTCTTAACTAAACCCTCCGTTGTTGGACATTATTCGATGTTATTTTACGTAATAACACAAAACGTATTAATGTGATTTTACAAATACTGTCTCCTTGTATGGTCACATTAAAGCTGTGGATCTCAGACAAGCTTTCATTCAATATTAAAAATAAGGTCGAAGCAGAATGACATAACAATAACATCTGTCTCCATCGAGTACTTCGGAGAAAGCAGATGCAGCAATCAATTACTTGCAGTTGAATGATAGCAATCTTGCAAGATATCGATTGAGTGGTGATAAGGGGTGAGGAATGAGAATCGGTGTCTGAAATATGGTTTAATAAAAGAATTTGAGTTTAATTTACTTTGAAACCAAAGATACCGGGACTAAGATCACCTAGCTAGGAAATTAACATTAATTCAAACTGGATGGAGAACGGAAATAACACCCAAAATGACCTCCCTGCGTGCAATGAAGTGACGTCAGGTAATGAGGTGATAGCAAAAATATGATTCACGTAAACAAAAAGTCAAGTCGGGCTTAGGTGTGTCCTGAAAAATGGCAATTGTAAATCAAGGTATTCCAAATGTTATAAGACCACGTCATTTCGAAGGATATTATTGGTCTTCTTATGTATGACAAACTGACTAAAACAATGAGCAGCATCGCAATATCTGCTAAATCTTTGATAAATCTGTTATTGGTTCTCGTTCGATTGATTGCATGATACCCAAGGTCTACGCTAATATTCCACACAATCGTCGGCCTTCCAAACTTATATGCTTTTAAGAAAGCGCTAAAACATCTCATTATAAACTCATAATTCACTGAGTATGCAATTTCATTATTTGTTTACAGTTTACCAATGACGTTTTTTTTTAATGTTTGTTTGAAACGCACTAAAATTTCCATACCTGGTAATAGGACGTCCGCTAGCCTTTCCTTTTTGAATTCTCATTTATACTTGCAATATCATTTTAGTTATGCCTTGAACTACAAACTAACCAATCAGAGTCATCAAACATGATCCATTTCAGATTTGTTTTAATTTATTTTATATTTTATTTTATGAACGTCAAACAAAACTAAATGTATTCTTACAAAACACAAGGATAGTTGAAATTCAAAAGAAATGATATACAAAGGCAAAAAAAACAAGAGGGCCACCCCATGCAGGGGTTGTCCATTAATCATGTCAAAAGGTTTAAAGTAATTTTTGAAATCGTATCTTATAACATTTTCAATTTGCCAACTGAATATTATTGTCAATTTTTTTTTGTCAGCTTCTATCATCTTTCCATGGGAAAGTCACAAGTTCCAAAGAATTTTATTTGGTTGCAATGATTGCCATCAACTCTTTCTGTCGTTTGACAGCCAAATGTCAGGGAGGGGGCATTAGGATTCAAGGGGAAGAGTTTTCCCCCAAATGTCGTCCCCGAATTGTTCGACCTTGCTTCCAAAATACTCTAGGCAAAATTAGGCCTGACTCAAGCTAGCCATCCGACTTTCTACCCAATTAAATGTATTCTTACTAAATGCATTTGTGGCAATGAACAATGCATCGAGGTTGTGTTTCAGAAAATGATGAATTGCCACATTAATAACTTTTTGGTGTCTTGGATTTTCTTCCGGTCCGCCATCTAACAGGTTTGTCCAACTTACTGTTTTCATCTTTTTTTTTATCAAATAAGGTCGAATTCTTCCAATTCAAGTAGCCTTTCGTAATCCAGTCCATGAGCACAGGCTGATGTTTTAACTGATGAACGCTTGTCTGACCTGAATGAGTGTTTGCCTTGCTGCTGCAACCCCGTCGAAATCTCGCAACAAGATATTCAACAATAGGTATACAACAATAGAAGGGGAGCCTGCCTGTTGACTGCTGTCAGTTCAGTGTTCAACGAAATGGAAGCCGACGCCCGAAACCAAAGACTAATAAAAAACTAATAAACATACGTTTTGCAGTTTGTAACTGTTTATAAAATTACCAACAATTACTAATTACAATTACTAGCAGTAATTTTATAAATCCATCTGTTACAATTAAGATTTTTATCATAAAAAATAACACTTTTAATGGCAAATAATCTTAAACTCCCCTTTGTCAAAAATTGTCAAACTTTTTGAACTTCCCTATTTTGTTGACATAATTAATGGATGTCCCCCTAGAAGAATAATTGATTATTTTTGTGTAACAAACGACATAAGTGAAAACAAGATGATAATGTGTATGAGATGGAAACAAGGAGCTAGCAGATATTAATGTGTGCAACTGATGATGTGGTGCCAAGGAAATACACTTGTTGAGTTCTGCCTTCAAGGTAGAACCATTTTAGCAGGATTTCTCTGACGCCGTAATACTCCAACTTAAGGAGCTCGATTTGGTGATGAACAGTGTCGAAAGCTATTGCCAAGTCTAGGAATATGCGGATTGTGTATTTCCCATTGTCTAGGGCACTTGTAATTTTGGAATAGAGATGAATTAGTGGCATGAAGGCGGAGTGGTTATTTCTGAAGCTGTATTGATTTTCGATTATCATAAAATTTTGATAGATAGCTGTAAAGTTGACATGCTGTTGTTTCTCATTTTCTAACTCTCGGGAAATAACTCGAAAATACCTAAATATAAAATCAGAATTCATAAACCACAAGTGTAATCTGGAGATTATGTTAATTATTATTACATCTAAAGTCTTTCTATTGCTAAGAAACTATTCACTTCCTAGCTTTTCTTTATAATGTTATAAAACCTGAAGAAGTCAAAAGTTTAAATCATTATTTCTATTGTTGTTTTTTTATATTTTGAAAAAAAAATGGATGCCTAGTTTTGTTCCAGAATGCTAAATCAGTAGATAACTTTTTCAACAATGTATATTTATTTAATGCATTAATATTTAGAATTACATGCGAATGAACAGAAATGTTTTTATTTATAAATCTGGTTGGAATCGTGAACATACCTCTGCATTATCGTTCGACGTACACTCGTTGATTGTTTCGATTATGAAGTTACCCAGCGGAGATAAAAGGTTTGTAAATATGTTTTGCAATATTTACATTGCCAGATTTAACTACATATAGCTAGATATATATGTATTTGTGTTGAGTGAAAGGCGAGGAATTTAAATTAATGTCTAAGAAGATTGAGAAAACGGACTTACGTGTTTAATATAGTTTTTGTAATTGAAGAAATGTATGTACTGATACATATATTTCCATTTTACTTTACATTTGATTAACTTTTTATCTCGTTTTTTGTCGAATATGTTTTCTAAATAAACGACCACTTACGTTTGGATTTGGTTTCAAGTAAAAGTTTTAATCTTGTTGCCATTTCCATTTTTAAATTGTGTTCAAAATATTTAAGATTTTATTCAAAAGACTCTAATTTTTTTAAAAGATCTGAAGAATCAGAACTTCTTGATGTCCATCTGGATGATGAAGATCATCAAGAAGTAAGAAACAACCACTGTGCCCAAAATTTAAAAACATTTGCTGATTCATGTCATTTTTAGGATGAAATTCAGCATAGAAACCTGAAAAGATCCATATTCGAAATAAGTGGCAAGCATGGGTAGGGTGTGTTGTGATGGGCTTCAATAAAACAAAAGTTCTGACATCTGTTAATTATTGTTTAGGCAGTTTAAACTCAGGAAAGAATTAACAAATACCATCTTAAATATCCAGTCAAAGGGTTTGCATTTGCTTTTAGAAGTTTTTATTTTAGAGATAAATTTAAACATTTATTTGCAACAGATAAGGTTTCTCTGGAGGACCTCATTTCAAAAGACAACAAAAATGAACAGATTGAAGTTAAAAAGAAACTCCTGAAGGAGGTTGTTCTAGAAAAGCCGATGCCAAAAGCCGAACATGAAAAGGTAGCAAGTAGAATGCATTTTTGAATCAATGCAAGCATACATTTGAGTTGTTTCTCACAGATCAGGAGACAAATTGGTTATGATGAAGCAGTTAAAGTCACCTCTGAATGGGTGCCTGTCGTGACAGAGAACAGAAAGGTATGTAACGATTATGTGTGGCGCAACAGGACATTCGTTGAACTGCTTCTTTTACAGGCTGTTCAAATGAAGTTCCCTCTCATGCAGTCTGATATTGCTTCAATAACCAAACCCAAGGACTTGGGCAAGGACCAAAAGGTTAAAACATTCAAAGTTTTTCTTCTGGTTTTCCTCAAAAAGTGTATTGTTTTGAATATGTAACCTGTGAATTAATTCTTGAAACTTTTGTTTAAATCTGACTAATTTCATCCATTTTGAATTTTCGTAATTAGTTTAACGAAGTGCAATGCTTGAGTGATGCACGTGCACTTACTAATTGTTCACAATTGATTCAAACTTGACCTATTTCCAGCCAACAACAAAACTAGAGCAAGAAGTTGCAAAAGTTTTGAAAGGATCTGCCAAGGGTCCGATGACTCGAGAGGAGGAGAGAGTTCTGCTTTCTCATCTGGACAGCAACTCACTGCATGGCATAAGTCTTAAAGGGGTTTGCATTGAATATTTACATTTGCTTGCAAAATATTACTTTAAAAGTTAATGAGATCATTTAACTAGCAAGGGTTTTACCTCATTCAGATGGTTATTGATGAAGTAGTGTTTTTCAACACAGGCTCAGGAAATGAGGGCTGAATACTTGAAGCAGAAGGCTCTTGTGTCTTACTATGCAGCCAAAATGAAAAGACAGAACAAAATTAAAAGCAAGAAATTCCACAGAATTCAAAAGAAGACTCGACAAAAGCAGGAAGGACAGAAGTTGGAGGTTTTGAAGGACAAGGATCCTGAGGCCTATCGCGAGTGGATGCTCAAGGAGGAGAAGAGGAGAATAGAGGTGATTTGAAGACTTTCGGCGATTGCGCATTAAAACTTAAATGCACTTTTCATTGAAGGAGAGAATGACTCTTAAACATAAAGGTGGAAGTAAGCATATGAAAAAACAAATGTCTTATGCAAAGTACAATCCAGAGGTAATTATTGGTTTCAATTTCTCACATTGGCTTTGATATGCACGACAATGACAAGTAACATGAAATCTCTTTTATTAGAGTCGTCAAGCTGTGAACGACATGTTGGAAAAAGGAAAAGAACTGACGCAAAAACGGGTACATTTCAGTGATGATGAAGATGACGGACATGAAGACAACGTCGACGACGATGAGTGTTCAGAGGCCGGTGACGTTGAGGAAGATCTTGGATCGTCCAAAGACAACTTTTCAAAGAAGAGACCCTTGGAAGATGATGGAGAAGGCTTTGAAATGAAACATTCAAAAAAACACAAGAAGCAAAAAACAGATGAAAGCGACGTGATGCTGTCAACAACATTTGAAGTAATAAAAATGTTGCTTTTATTCGTTCACACACTCATTTAACATTTAAACATTTCAGGCAGTTGAAGAGCAGGACATGGTGGTGGATGATAAGGATATTCTGGCCGATTTTAAAGAAGAGAAGGCAGCAGTTGAGGAGCGAGACAAGGTGAAGGATGTCAACACTTTCATGGAAGGATGGGGATCCTGGTCAGGAAAAGGAATCAAGGTTCCCAAGAAAAAGATGAAGAGGTCAGTACATTGGGTGTTGATCATTCGAGTTGTACAAACATTTTGAATAATGTTTGCATTTTCAAATTATAGGTTCATAATAAAAGCTCCCGAGGGACCCCCGAGAAAAGATCACAAATTGAATAACGTCATCATCAGCGAACTGAAGGATGAATCTGTTGCAAAACTCCAGGTGGATGCTCTGCCCTGGAAGTTCAGCAACGTGCAGCAGTTCCAGGAGAGCATTCGCAAACCGGTGGGAAAGCAGTGGAACAAGGAGGACAAGTACAGGCAGAAGATCAAACCCAAAGTGGTTGTGAAGATGGGGTCAATCATTGAACCACTAAATAAGACTGAGGCTTTGAAGAATTATAAAGGTGGCAACAAGGAGCATGCAGCCAAAAACAAGCAAAAAAGTTCAAATAAATGAAAGCTTTAGATTGTTTATTTGTTAGGGTTTCATTGGAGTGCTGGTTCTGACTCGTGGTTTGGAATCTTCAATTCATTTGGTTTTATTGTTTTGATTGGTTTTCTGTGTGTAAGAGTTAACTTTAACATTAAATACACGAATTCAGAAAAGTTGACTACTGAGATTTGAGGATTAATCAATTGTAAACATTGAACAAAAGGAGTGAAATTATCCAATCACTCCTTGCAAAAGCTTTCTTTGCACTTGCAGCCTTTGACCTGCCAGAACTTCATCTCTGTTGACGTGCCATTGTTACACTTCATGAGCACCTCGACGGTCTTCATTTTTCCTGGTTTGCAGCACTTTCTCTTCGTTGCCGAGTTCTTCGATGTTTGGTGACGTGTTGTTTTTGAGGGGTTGCAGTTGTTGCAGATGGTCGTGCTGACTTCCTTGTCGCTGACACACCCCTCGATGCTCAAGGTCACCATGTCTCGATCTTCATGGCACTGGTTCCACGTCTGATTAGCCTTAAGCTGATGGTGACAATTTTAAAGTTATTTAAACCTGCTTATCTGGTTCTAATCGTTCAGGAAGTCACTTGAGCTTGGCCTTTTATTTTTAATTAATCTTAAAATTTTACTTTGGATTAAATGTATCTAACCTCTTTTAAACATCAAATATTATTAGAGAAAAAGCAGATTCACATATTTCCATTGATGAACAAAATAATGATAATCAAAAATTGCACCAGCGATGCATTGGTGTTGATTTGTGCTTCATCTGGTGGACAAGGTCTCATGTAGCACATCTTGCGTTCGACAACCGTCTTGCAGTTTTCATTGTCGTTGGTCATGTGGATGGACCNGGACAGAGAGAGGCGCATGCGTACTGACCATTCTGACAACTGCACGAGAGACTGCAGTTCAGTTGGAAATGCTTTCCATCCTCGTATTTCTTACCATCGATTACACACGGCTCTCCTGACTTGGCTGGAATATGCATCATTATTGTATAATTTTTAAGCCATTATGTGTTTTATCCGATCTAACAATTTAAACAACGCCCCTTCAATACACGACACATTACGACTTTTGCTATCACCGCCGAATGCAGGAGCGCACCCATTCGGCCAACCTGCATGCCTAACTAATAACTGTGAACTGATATTACTATATCTATTTATATTAATATATCTATATTTATATTAATAATGATTATACTATATCTATTGTTATTAATAATTAACATATGCTGATTCAATTCATACGGCAGCTCAGTTAAAAACAATCAAATATTTTTGTCATTCAAGTGTTATTGAAAACTTTATGTCAAACAACATGAATTATTGAACTGTGAGTTGTTCAAGTTTTTTTTTATCATTGTTCATTCAAAAGCTTTTGCGAAAAAAAAAATTTTTTTTAAAGGAGAAAGGAGACGTAGGAAAACAACAGTTAGTGCAGTTTAATTTGAGTTTATTTTGTTTTGCATTTGGTTGTACAAGAATAATTAACCGACAAGTTGTTTTGTGGAAGCATTTTAAATTTGTAACAAAAAACTTGATAAACTTGGTAAATGCTTTTGTGAAGGAGTCAAAATGAGATGAAAGCCTGATTGTTCAACTCGACAATGGCAAGACAAAGTTGAATTTGTTAAAACCGTTTGGCAGAGTGAAAGCTTGGACGGTTAACGCAATCGGAGATTTGAGTTTTGATTATGGTATTGATATTCATATTGGTATACTTCGATAAGAATATAAAATGTGCATATTTTCAGATTAAAATTTATAATAGATGTAAAAGATTGTGATGGCAACCAAACCAAAGCTAAAAACTGAAAAGGTTAAAAATCCAAGTTTATAACACGCAATATTATTGTTTTTGTCGACATTATCAAGTCGGAATAAATCATCTCCTGGGATTATTGAATAATATTCCAAAGTAGTGGAAAGTCGTAAGTCAAAGAACTCTTTGGTGGTCATTTTATGCTGCCATTCTTCGAATCTGAAATATCTCGATATTTATGAAGTCCTACGATTCCTTTGAAGATTTCGTTTTCGCTTTTTGAGTCTGAAACCTTTCAAATGCATGCGTTTTTCAAATAAAATGCCTTTATTCTAATGTTTCTGTTTATTATTTTATTTTATTATTTGTTATTATTTCTTTTTATTATTATTTGTTATTATTATTTCTTGTTATTATTAAACTTCCTTGTTCTGCGATATTTAGAATTTTTGTGACATTACTATTTTAGCATTTATCAATATTTTATTTATAAATGTTTCATTCATGGATTCTAAGAACAGTAAATGATTTAAAACCACTACATACTCGATCGAAAAAGGATTCAACTTTAAAACATAAGAGAAATATGAAATCTCACGTTTGCAGATTCCAGATTCAATTATGAGGCCATTTTGAGAGGAGACGATGGTGTCACAGAAGAGTTGTTTGAGAGCATCACACGGATGAATCTTGTCACAAGAGTCTCCTTGCTGT
>MPNW01000892.1:19410-41093 GCA_011800805.1 Hirudo medicinalis
CATTATTCATTCATTCATTCATTCATTCATTCATTCATTCATTCATTCATTCATTCATTCATTCATTCATTCATTCATTCATTCATTCATTCATTCATTCATTCATTCATTCATTCATTCATTCATCTGCTGTTCATTCATGTTGTTATCATCACAGATTTTAAACCCTTTTAATTATGTCTACGTTTGGATTTTATAACAACGACAACGACAACGACAACGACAACGACGACGACATTCGACAACAACAACGATTTTTAATTTAAAAAAAACTATGGTTTTTATTTTCATAAACTGAAAATCCTCGGAATGAAATATTTGATCTTAGATGCAATTCTAACACCCACACAGCAACAACATTAACAACTGTTGCACTTTCCAATACTCAGAAATATTTGTTTCTTTAATGTTAATAACACAAACTTAAAATATGATTAAAATAATTTAAAGTTCAATTTGTTATTTATTATTATTTATTTAAAAATTATTAAATTTTGTGTTTCAAATATTCCATTTGAATTTTAAACTGACATTTAAATGTAATTACTTTGTAATTCAATTAATGAAGAAATATTTTTGGGGAGGCACATTTTGAAGGATTTAACGGTTTTATGAAGTTATTTGAAGTTGATGTTAAGGTACGTGAATATTAATAATAAATTTAATGTAAAAGTAATAATTGTGATATCTATTATGACATAATTTCTGAATATTTATGAAAAAGTGATCGATAGGTTGCATCAGTTGTTTCTGCTATCAACCAACAACATTCGAGATGATGTTGTGTCCACAAATCAATGAGTGTCTCACGGTCATCAGCTGTGTGCGTGGTGCTGATGATGATGATGATGATGATGTTGCTGCTGCTGATGGTGATGTCAGTGGTGATGATGATGATTATTATTATTTTGTTGTTAGATACTGTATTGAGGATTTACTTGTGTTATTTAAATGTGATTTTGTGATTTACAATTTCAAACAATTAGGTGTCAAATGTAAGAATCGTGAATTCGTTGAAATCGATTCATTTCATGTGTTTCGCCAGCACTTGTTTCTTGTGCTTCCTCAACTTCAATTCACACCACCTCTCGTTCAAATTATTATTTCATTTCACATTATTAATTCATTTCACACTTTTTTTTTGATTTAATATCCTTAAATGTCACATTGCAAAACACCTTCAAACAATGCAAAATACGGAAATGTTTAGAACATCCAACAAGAAATAAGAAAATCAACATCTTCGTTAAGAATTCCTCCCCAGAATTCGAGACTGAAAAGAAAGCAACGAACTTTGAAATTCCACGAGTTTCAACCTGATTTTAATTTCCACCTGAGACTTTCTTGGAGACTTTCATTCTTCGTTCTTCATTCTTTCTTGGAAGCTGATGCCGTTTATAATTTGCGATTTTTTTTTGCGAACAACTTGGGTTAAAGTTTAAATTTGGTTAATGTTTGAGTATTTGACGTTATATAATTATTTGATAATATTATTGTTGCCGATAATTGGCGATGATGGTGTTGTTGGTGGCTGGTTGTTGTTGATGAGTTGTTGAATAATATTGTTCCTGTTACATTTGCATAACGCTGATAATTTAAGTTATCAGTTTATAAGAATTTCTAAGAAGTTTCAAAATAAAACTAAAAAGTGTGCAAATTACTGATTTAAATATGAATTTTCCCGCGCAAATGTGTCGTTAATTGTACAAAATATTAAAAATAATTATTAATATTTAATAAATTGACAAATAAATCAGGATTTACTCACCTCATCACCTGATGATTTAAAGAAGCTTTGCGGGTTCAACGAAGTGGAATTGAGCTTCTTCAGTGATGGCGATGATGGTAATGGTGTTGATGGTAATGGTGTTGATGACGATGGGTGATTAGCTAGTGATGTGTTAACTAAATGAAGGATAAAGGCGTTGATGATAATGAATGAAGACATCGTTGGTTTCCTGAAAAAGAGAATATTTACAATCGAAGAAATATTTTAAAAAGCTACGTCAACATCACATGTTACGTATGTAATACTGTAACATCATAACATGCATTGCTCTAATGTTTGTCGCGTTTGAGCAATATTTGACACTGACTTAAATACTTGGATTGATTATGAGTTTTAATGTAACATTTGTTACAATATTCACTTAAATAATGTAAGGTAGTCATCGTCATTGTCATCGTATTCATTATCGCCGTCACCACCATCATCACAATCAACATCATCACAACCACCATCATCACAACCACCATCATCACAATCAACATCATCACAATCACCATCATCACAATCACCATCGTCACAATCACCATCATCACAATCACCATCGTCACAATCAACATCGTCACAATCAACATCGTCACAATCAACATCGTCACAATCACCATCGTCACAATCACCATCGTCACAATCACCATCATCACAACCACCATCATCACAACCACCATCATCANATCGTCACAATCAACATCGTCACAATCAACATCGTCACAATCAACATCGTCACAATCACCATCGTCACAATCACCATCGTCACAATCACCATCATCACAACCACCATCATCACAACCACCATCATCACAACCACCATCGTCACAATCACCATCGTCACAATCACCATCATCACAACCACCATCATCACAACCACCATCGTCACAATCAACATCGTCACAATCAACATCGTCACAATCAACATCGTCACAATCACCATCGTCACAATCACCATCATCACAACCACCATCGTCACAATCACCATAGTCACAATCAACATCTTCGCATCCAATCACGTTCAACAAAAGACCTGTTACTTCGTTGGCTGCCTCAATCGGTGACGAAATGAAAGAGTTGAAAAGCATAAAACAAAATTAAAACAAACAAAACGAAGCAAACATTACTCCACATACAAACATATTACTCCACATACAAACATATTACTCCACATACAAACATATTACTCCACATACAAACTTATTACTCCACATACAAACATGTTACTCCACATACAAACTTATTACTCCACATACAAACATATTACTCCACATACAAACTTATTACTCCACATACAAACTTATTACTCCACATACAAACATATTACTCCACATACAAACATATTACTCCACATACAAACATATTACTCCACATACAAACATATTACTCCACATACAAACATATTACTTCACCATCCACAAAAGGTTCACATCAATAACTTCCTCTCAGACCTGCTCGAGATGAAATTAATTTTTGAGGGTGGATTGGAGAGATTGTGAATGTGAATATGAATGTGAATGTGAATATGAATGTGAATGTGAATATGAATGTGAATTTGAAAGATAAAAAAGTATTTATTTAAAAATTCTTGGAATCTCAACTTGAAACAACAACATCATATTTCAGCGGTTTTTCTTATTCATTAATCAGATGACGGAAGCAATTCAATGTTGCGATGGAGGAGGTGTTTCTAAGTAATTCGTTAAGTAATTTAATTTTTTTAATGTATTCAAGATAAAAAATACTATTTTCATTTTATTATTTGTTCGCAAGAATGTTGAACTGAATGCAAGTGATGATGACGATGTTATACAGCATATGATGAAGTTGTGATGACTACGACGTTACATAGCATGTGATGATGATAGTGTTGAAGTTGTGACGACGACGACGTTACATAGCATGTGATGATGATAGTGTTGAAGTTGTGATGACGACGACGACGACGATGATAATAGAACTTAACGAGGTTCATTTGAACCACTTCAAAGAGCTCGTGCCAGCATTCAAGTTGTTTAAATTGTCCTAACATGCCATCATCATCATCATCACCATCACCATCACCATCATCATCATCATCACCACCACCATCAACATCACCACCTCCACCATCACCATCGTATCGTCACCATCACTAACATCGACTTCATCATCGTCATCATCATCATTACACATATTAACATAATAATAATAATGATAATAATAATAATAACAACAATAATATTATTATTTTCTTTAAACAGGTTGTAATAAATGATGGATCTAAATACATGCCGCATCCCTGTTGCCAGTTAGTGCTAACGATCACTTGTTGATTATTTGCTAAATATGAATATTGGATCATCTGGGATTTGTGGGATGCTGTAACCATAATCGTCTGTCATAGTGCTGCCTTAGAAAGATTCTAAATATAACGCAACACAACGTGATCTGAATATAAAATCAATCAACACTTAATTACATAAATTGATTAATATTTTGTTGCCATGGTTACAACAACAATAACAAAATGCAATCAAATGTTCATGCATGTCAGTGGATGAATGCGATTGTTGTTCTGAGAATGTGATTTACATTTATATTTTTATATGTTAGCTTTTATTATTTAACATTGTATATTATTTTTTTTATTACTTAATATTATTGTTTATTATTTTAATTAATATATATTATTAATTATTAATATTAATATATATTATTTAATTTCATCAAATGTCACCCATCAACGTAACAAAGAATTTACTGAATTTTTTCAGCTTGGAATCTCAGTTGAATTATAAATTATTAAAAACCAACTTTTATTTGTTTGATTAAAAGTTTCAAAGCAAGCGGAAGATTAAATAGGAGAAAAAGTTTAAAATTCTTCACGGCTTCAGGAAGTTGAGAGAATGAAAGATAAATTGGCGCCATTTAAAAAGGTTTTGTTTGCTGAGCATCATTCGTCTGCTGTTGAATAAATATTATTAACATGTCAGTGTTACGAACATTTAGATTTCACGAACATGATTTGTATTCACATGTTTAACTTAATGTCTGCAGGAAATATTGAATTGTTTACAACATTGTTTTGTATTTTTGTTCTTCGTATTTAGATTTATTTTGAAAATATTTTTCCACTTTTTATTATGAAAATTATATAAATAAATGTTTTTTGATGAATTATTTATTAATTTGTTTATCACTGATCTTCATTCACTTCACTTCTTTCTAATAAATCAACATTTTCATGAAAAAAGTTAAAAATGAAACAAAGTAAAACCCACCTCATGTTGGAAGGAGTTTGTTGAGTTCAGGAAGACGAGGCATTTAAAGAGTGGACATCTTTTGGACGCCATATTGACGTGTCCTTGTATGGCGTACATATCTTTGACACTCTTTCAAGCTGACTGAAACAATTTACAGATATTGAACTTTCATGATGATCGTGACGATGACGATGGTGAGGATGACGTAGATGATGACGATGATGAGGATGGAGTTTGTTTGTATAAGCAACTAACTGCTGATTGTCGTGATACGAACTTTTCCAAGAAGCAATAAATCACAATTTCCATGGAAGAGGAAGTTTCCTTTACGAAAATATTTGGTGTAAGAAATTTAAAAATAAAATTTAAAAAATGTAAGAATATTTTTTTAGAAATTGCAAATAAATAATATGTAGAATAAATAATGAAGATGATTTGCAAATAAAAGTGTTATGAAGATGATAATGGCAATGATGATATTTGCAATCGCAATTAGCCGATCTTTTGAGCGCCAAATGGATCCGAATTTTGTAGTATTTTTATTAATTTCCTCAGCATAACTTGATGAATAGGACAAAAGGCACCTTTTAATCGCTCTACCATTTATGTAGCGCCTGTGCAGGCTGGGTTGCGAACACGACTTTACTACTGTTGTTATTTATTTTGAAAAGGATTTAATTTTAAAGAGTGAGGTGGTCAGCCTGGTTTTGTAATTCGACAACCAAAACTGAAAATGGAGCTAATGCTTGAAATGCGAAGGAACTTCTGTGAACCTGCGACAAGATTTTGCCAATTAAGACACGATAACTCAGATGAAGTTTTTGTTCTGACGTGAAGATGAGAATACTAATAATACTACTAAACACTATGTATAAAAATTATTGAAAAACATATTTATATACCGAAATATAATATAATAAATATTAACTATTAACATTTAGAATCAGTGAACTACGAATAATAACATTGCACGTAAAATAATTTATGACATTTAAACATTAATAAAGCATTTGTTATACAAGAAGTTTGTATCAATTTTGAAAAATATTACCTATGGAATATTATTAATTGTCCACCACGAAATGGTGGCTTATAAATTTATTGTGATTTCATCAAAAATAAAAATTCAAAACAAATTAAGAGTTTTGTTGTTTTCTTGTTTTTGCAACTAATACGATCTACTTTCAAGCAGAAACTTGTTTGAAACGATGACAAAATATTTCAAAAGATAGAATTAATTTGCATAAATTTAAATAATTACATACAAATGAGAAGAAATATTTTACGAAACATTTTATGTGAAGCAAAGTAATAATAATAATAATAATAATAATAATATTATTAATAGTTCATTTTTATGGCGCCATATGCAGAGCGTCAGAGGCGCCTCGGTTCTCCGTCCAACGCTATTTTGAAGAGGTGAGTCTTTAACTGTCGCCTGAAAGAGTTCGAGCGACGGTTGAGACCTGATGATGGGGGGAAGGTCGTTCCAGACGGCAGGCGAGGCATGGGTGAAGCTTCGATTGACGATGGATGATCTATGGACTGGTCGGTGAAGATGAATTACGGAGAATGAACGAAGGTGGTTGGGAATATGGCGGCGGTGAATGAATTGGTTGAGATAGGGAGGGTTGGATGTGGCTAGAGTACGATAAGTGATTAAGGAGATTTTGAAGATGATGCGAAGGTTTATAGGTAACCAGTGCAGTTGCCTCAGGCATTCAGAGCTGTTAAGGCTGGGATTGAGCAGAACGAGTTTGGCTAGATTATTTTGGGAGCGCTGAAGGGAATGGATAAGTGAGACAGAGGTACCGTAGAGGAGGGAGTTGCAGTAGTCAAGACGAGAGAGGACCAGACTGCGTGCAAGAGCAGAAGTTGTGTCGACAGAGAGGAATGGACGGATATGTCTGATAGCCCAGATGAGGTGGTTNTGCAGTAGTCAAGACGAGAGAGGACCAGACTGCGTGCAAGAGCAGAAGTTGTGTCGACAGAGAGGAATGGACGGATATGTCTGATAGCCCAGATGAGGTGGTTGCATGATTTTATTATAGAGATGGCGTGCTGTTTAAAGCTGAGGTGGGAGTCAAAGGTGACGCCAAGGAGTAAATAAAAATGACGTCACTTCAATCCAAACTTTTGCCTTCCTATGAAAAGCAAGGTTTTTGTCTTTTGCAATTCTTGAGGACAGAATTGTTGCTCATGCGTGGACCAATATTATAGTAGAAATACATTATAATATTATAATATATTTCAGACATAAATTATCATATGTAATATATGTACAACCATATATTGTTGTTACATTGATTATATATTCTTTTTCTCTTGGCTTCTTTCCTACGAGGGGTCGATTAATAAATAATAATGAATTGGCATTAATAATATTTTATTTTATCATTTTTAATTTAATAATATTAAAATATAATTATGATGTTAATTAAATGTTATAATATTAATTATAGCAATAATGTTGTTTATAAATTTCAAATTTTCTTAATTACTTAATTGATGTTATTTATTGAATGTAGCATTCCATTGTTTACTTAATTCATATAGCGCCATATGCGTACCGCCAGAGGCGCTTCTTGTTAACTTTTTACATAGCGCTCTTTCCCAAAGGCACCTAATGCTCCCGCAAGGTCCAACGGTTAAGACTTCCACCTCTCACGATGAGAGCACGGATTCGAATCCCGTTATCGAGTTATGTAATGATCGTTATAAACACCAACGACAACCAAGGGCACTTCTGGCTTCGAACACATTACGACTGTTGCCATTACCGACGCATGTCCATTCGGCCAACCTGCACATGTGGTTATTAAACTATCATCATCATCACCATCACCATCACCATCACCATCACCATCATCATCATCATCATCATCATCATCAAGATATACTAATTGTATTTTAATTTTGATTGTACAGTAATTTTACTGTGAAGAGTACAATAGCTTAATCTTAATCTTAAATCAATTACAAACGAAGTCAGGAACATGCAAGGAGCATGTCTCCTTCACAACGAACTCATTTCATTGTATTTTTTTTTAAATTGTCAATATTTTGAAAACTTAATTTGACTCAAATATTGCTCCAACTGAAATATTACAAGTTTATCACAACAATTCAGAAGCATTTTAAAATACCATTAAACTTCTGGTTTCGTGTGAATGTTTTTGTAAATAATTTTACATTTTTATAATTTACTTGTTAAAAAACTTAAACTAAAATAATTAAAACTTATGTCGAAAAAAACAAAATCAAGGTTCCCTCATTCATTTAAGGAAACTAATTAAAGACTTTTTCAACCATCCACAAAGAGAATTTCTCATAATAAATTCGTGAAATGTAATAAAGAAATGGTGCAGGTTGAACGAATGGATTGCTTTCCTGCACGCGGGCTTAATGGCAACAGTCGTAATATGTCGTGTTCGAAACCCAGCCTGAACCTCCGGAGAGCACCCTCGGGTAGGGGCGCTATATAAATAGTAAATCTATTAAAAAGTGCCTTCACATCCTGTTCGGATACTTAAGACACTCAAAAGATCGGATAAAAATTATAAAGATAATTATACAATTTTCTTAAAGAAAATTTGCTTAAAGGAATGTGAGAAATGTAGTTTCCTCAGAATTGAAGTGAAATTTTAATGTTACAATGTTTTAGCGACCAAACTGGACGAAAATACATTAATGAATTAATTGCTGCATAAATCGCGCCAAGGAAATTATTCGACATACTTTTATTGAAGCATTAATTTTAATTAATTCATTAATTTGTGATGAATGGCGTAATTTTAAGTCCTGAATTATTGAATGAACGTATGAATGAATTCATCGACGTTCAATGTTCACCCACTCAGGAATGCACGTGATTCTCCTCATTTGCATCCTTCAGGAAATAAAACCTCATTTCAATGTTTTGCTGCAAAATGTTTCGAAATGTTGCAGCCACAAAATGGTGATCAAGATGTGCTTCTGCTGTTTTTGCCTTGATTTCATAATGTCTTTCATTTACATCTAAATTGAAAATTGAAGGTGATTGTGGAGTTTTAAAGAAATAACTAAGAACTTCTGTAAAGATTTTAACTTCATGAATTTATTTACTTTCAACTCTAAACTGAAATATGTTTTTTTCTAATTACATTTAACATCTCGAAATTATTAGCATCTCGAAAAAAGTAGAAACCCAAAAATTGAAACCTCAATATTTTAATACGTGACAAATTGTTTCGTAACATTCACGTGACATTCCATCCCACATGACATTAAAATTGAAAACCTGAGGCAACACGAAGACAAGATATTAAAATGCGGCTCTCGGTTCATTTAATGTTGGTTCATTTAATATTGGTTCATTTAATATTGGTTCTTTGCAACAATTTGAAACGATTCAGAAAGTTTATTAAATTTCCAGAACAATGAGATTGAATAATAAATAATTTATCATTAAAAGGACATCCGGAAGACTTTGTATTAAAAAGATATTGGCTTTGCAATATTTTGAAGCTGCAGCGGAAAATCAACATGGAACGATTTTATTTAGATTTTTTGTTCGTATATTCAGGGAACGAACTACTGAATAGAAAATGTTTAAAGTCTAAAAATTAATTTGCTGGACTTTCTAAAAAAGAAAATGTTTAAAGTCTAAAAATTAATTTGTTGGACTTTCTAATGCATAACAAAGATTTAAATACAAATTCAGTTTAAATAAGGAATCCATCGATTACATTTAGTTTAGTCCAAATCATCTTAGTTATGCAACGGACTTTAATCAAATAAATAAATGATTACATTTAGTTAAAGTTAAAGTTTATTTTGTTTTTTATGTTAAATAAAAATTGGTTTGTAATCATCCATTTAAATCTCCAGAAACTGTTAGTCATTGGATTTGACATTGGAAGAGCACTGCTTTCCATCGTTCATATTTTATTCTGATGACAACACTTAGCTTGGAAATGCTCTCGAATGCCAACCCCAGCTGACATTGTTGACAAATTTAATATCCTTACATAGATTAGTAAGATTAGTATTACGTAGATATTAATATTGTTAATGAATTGTATTGTGATACACATTATGTTCTCATATTACATACGTATATTATATATGTATATATACATGTATATGTTATATTCTCACTCCAAATAGCGCCGAAAGAACAAGGTGTTTGTTTATTATTTATGGTATTTTTCACGCTCCTCCCACATAAAATCATTAACCATCCCGATCAGATTTTTGGTTGACACCCCTTTGGGAGAGAAAGATTAACGATGGCAATTTATAAACATTAATCATACATTTTACATCCTATAATTAAAAGTGCTTCACAGCGATCAATCTTTGGTGTTTATTAAAACATTTGGTGTTCATTAAAACATTGCGAAGCAGTAATAAAGTGCGTTCTTTGAAGTTGGTGCCAACTTAATTATCTTTGTCCGAATCAACAAACCGAACTATAATTTCAAAATAAATGATAAATTATCATGTCGTATCTAACCGATTTTTATCTTAATTTTCAAATAATTTATTTTTTTTATATTAAGCGCCTCCGAGAGGGAAGGGGCAGGGGAAATGAATAATAATAATAACAATAATAATAATAATAATGATGATGACGATGTCGATGACGATACCCATACCGATCCTGATGGCAATGGCAATGTATGCAGTCATATTAGTCCACATAAAACCCATCTAAAAAAAAATGTTTAGCCCACATTGGACCCGGTCTGTCATTTTGATATGGGTTCTATATGGGCATCTCACTTGGGGCCCATTAAGACGCCCTTACAGGTCCCGGGTATAAATGTTCACTGGGCAGGTGATGGAGATGTGTGGAATTCATATTTCTTATTGCTTCTGTTGTTCTTAAAGAGAGTGCTGGATTTCACAAAATAAAACCAGAAAGCTAATCTTCACCAGCAAGAGTTATCGGACCATTGATGAAGAAATTTCACACTAAATCTAGCACACTGGTAGGCAAGAACTCGCGCATCTTTAGGCGAGTCCATAGTACATATAACCAGCAGTTATTAAATATTTGGAAATCAAATTTTCTTGTTCACCAGAAAAAAGTTTTCGATTAGATTAGAAAAATTATTCATTCTCGATTTTATCCATGGGGACCATCTTAAAAACTGTTTTCAGGTTTTTCCGTTAGACCTCATCGATGACGTAACAAATTATTAAAACAAATCATAAGAACAAATTATGAATTACAATGGACTTACGGGAATAGGAACTTATTTTCTGGTGATGAAGATTGATGGAGATAGCAATGATGATGACCTTAGGTTTATGGTGAGTAGGTCACTAATGTACCCTTGCCTTCATCGTACCACCTGACCCGCCAAGGAATAATACTTGCATATTGTAATTAATACAATAATTATACTAAAAACATAAATAAAATTTCATTATTATGTAATAATACACTACGATACAATTATTAATGATTAATTTATTGGCACAAGCCAAGTTACTTGAACGACCAACAACAGCTCAAAAACGCTCTCAGATAACCCAAACATCACTATAAATTCAAATTCGCTAAAAGTGCCTGTGATCTCGAAACAAAAATGAACGTCCGTCTGCAAACTTTCCCGCTGAAACACCACTGACGAAAGACGAACATGGATTTGAAATTAAATTTTTTTAAATTGTTATTAATACTAGGCATGTGCCGGACGTTTTCCACTGATGAAAGAACCAAATGGATTTGTGATTTGGAAAATATTTTAGTTAGTCACCTTTAACATTCACTGGAAATTAATTTTGGGCATATTTCGACGTATTTTGGAACTCAAGGGGAGGTTAAGCAGAAAAACAAAACAAGAACAGGAGTGGCTCCAGAGGGTGGCATGGAAAAAAGGGTGGCTTGGAAAAAGGGAACTATGAAAGTCTAAAGTGAAAGTGAAAGTTGTTCCATTGATTGCTTGATGCATATTGATTAACTGACTTGGTGTAATTGCTGGTAATAATGGATGTCCATGAAAACAGACAACGTTGTAATCGTTGTCAAATACGAGACATAAATGTAAACGTTCGCTAGAAACAGATGCAAACGCATCCGGGAATTCAGCCCGGTAATGTTTGAACTTCGAGCGTCTGTTGTCAAAACTTCTAAAGAAAATAAAATGTAAAGTGCAAGCATTTATGTGTTAATAATTAATTTAGATTGATTTTTATCCTGAAATGCATAATTGTTTCACAGATTTCATAACAGTTACGCGGTGTTGATTATGATTTCATTCCTAAAACAACCGTTCCAGAAACTGAAACAACAAGATAAATACTTTTTATAAAATTATTATTATTGTGTAGCTATTATTCTATCTTAAATTTGATAATTCCACGTTAGAAATATTGGAGCATATTTTTGGCGCGCATGTCGCATGGAGACGCGCTGACGTTCTCAACGGTTTCTGCTTCCATTTCATTTCTGCATTCGATTACGAGCTGTCCTGATTCTTCGTCGACTTCGTGAGGTTAGTTTTGCTATTTTACAGACTTTAGCGAGCTTATTTGCACTCGCACATCGGTAGAATATGCAGATTTAGTTTTTGTCAGTCTGAACTTTTTAATTTGTCACATACTTCACTAAATAGGCTGAGCGGCCTGTAGCTAGCTGATTGTGCCCAGTAGCATTTTGTTCAAGTTCTTAAATTACGATTTAGGAGTGTTGGAGAGTCAGAGATTTAAGATTTTTTAAATATATGGTTATAATTATTTGAATAATTAACCTTTATTACAAATAATATTATAAAAATAATTATATTCCACCCAAGTAATTATTTCGCTGAAATACGAGCGAAACAATTTTAATCAGTTTAATGCAGGTTTTCCTCACTAAAATGGCTTTTCAAAAATTAACGTCGTTTTGATGACGCAACGTTCCTAAGCGGGTTGATTTGAGACGCTAACGTATCCAAGGTTAAACCTTGTTTATGCTTGTCCCGACGAGATAGTTGTAAAACATGCGTTAATTAAATATTAATTATAATAACAATTTAAAAATATGATATAAATATATTACATAAATAGTAATAATAATTTTTGTTTTTATTCAACCACGAGTTTTCACAATGGCATTTTCAATCATCGAGATTCTGATCACGGTTAACATTCTTATCCTACCCATTTTCCTGGGCTGGATTCAGATCTATGAGTCCTTCCCATGGATCATAGTAACCCTAATTTAATACTTGGCAGACTCGCAGGATAGGGTGAGGCTTAAGTAGTTAAGTCAGGGTTAAGTGGGCAGTCGAGCACTGAGCAAGATGTTGAGCACTCAGCAAGCAATTAAGTGCTAAGTAGTTAAGCAAGCTTTTAAATGCTAAGTAATGCATAGATCGCTAAGCACCTGTGCTAAATGCTAAACAGGTGAACGACTGCAGTCTGTTCCCTATTTAAGTGGTCTAGTTCTTGAAATTCCTTTTAATGGCATAAGGTCTTTTGGTATTTCGTAAATGATGACTTCCCGTCTTCTCAGCATCTTACAGCCTCTCATCTCAGATGCTCTTGCATCACACTGAAGCTTTACAGCCTGTTCCCATCGAGCTTATAGTTCTTTGTTTGATTCTCAAGTGTCTAAGGAGGTTTTCTGTGGTAATTGCATCCTCTATTCTTTTATGTCCCCTGATTTTCTAGTCCACATCAGCCCAAGGACCCCTTGCAGATTTCAAAATTTGTCAAAATTATTTTTAACATTAACACATTGTCAGTGAGGTTATGTGGAAGGTTTCAGTCATAAAATAAGGCAATAAGAAACCTACTTGGTCTGATGAGCAACACAAGTTAAGTTGATTCATTCAGTTGATATGGCAATGCAAAGAAAGAAGGCAAGCATCCCAGTACTAATCAAGTTATTGATTCAAACAATGCATAGATGCTCAAGATCACCACGAAGACATTTTTTGTCACCACGAGTTATTAAGAAGTAATCAATTTTCAAGTGTATCTTGAAAAGATGAGATTTTAGATGACCTATGATGAGCATCAGAAGAAACAACTTCTGTGACATGAAAGAAGTTAATTACTTCACTGGTGACTTTAACAACAAAATCAGAAGTGACACATTATTGATACTTACAATACATATTTTTATTTGAATAGTGTCTAGATTATTTGGTTTACCATGATTAGCATCATCATTCTAGCAATTATCACTAGGATAAGTAATGGTTGAACTGTATTCCCAGCCCAGTATTGTCACCAGTGCTCTTAAGAATAAGAAATTATGTGAATGCATTTGTAATAAGTCACAAGTTATGTCTTGGCATGCCATGCTAAAATGCTAAAACAGACCCTCAACAATGCATCGTGGTATGCTGAAACAAATGAAAAAAACCAGCACTTATGAAAGTTCTTACCAAACTTATGATCATAGATCATCAGGAGCAAGCACACGGAAGAAACAACTGACGTGACATGAAAGAAGTTGACTCAAGATCACTTCAGTGGTGACTTCAACAAGAAAATCAAAGGTGACACATTATTGGTACTTATGATATATTTTTACTTGGATTATTTGGTTTATCATGATTAGCAACACAATTGTAGCAATTATTACCACGATAAATAATGTTTTCGTATTCCCAACCTAGTAATGCCACCAGTGCTCTTAAGAATAAGAAATTATGTGTGCATTTGTTACCCTTTACTAAATAATGAATAAGAAACTTAATGGAATAAACCATTCTTTTCAGACTACCACTGGCAAATTGTAACAAAAGTCATGTTACACCAGAGCAACAACGCACCGTGGTATGCTCAAACAAATGATAAAACCAGTACTTATGAAGATACTTGCTAAAATAATCATAACATTACCAAGTTATACTTAAAAAGGTTTTGGACCACACAAACCTAGTACAATATGTTAGAAATTAAGCAACACAAATGTTGAAACAGGGCCATCAACAACCCCATCATGGTATGCTCAAACAAATGGTAAAACCAGTACTTAAGCAAGTACTATTAGTTTTCTTTTAGTCAGTAATAAATACATTGCATCAAGTTATGTTGGTAATGGTGATAGCAAGTCAACATCATACGAAAACATAGTAAGTATATTTATATAGCGCCGGCTCCCAGGGACACTCTGTGGCGGTGCAAGCTGGATTGAGAACACGACCCGTAACAACTGTTGCTTTTACTGTCGTTTGCAGGAATGCTGTCCTCTGAGCCAACTTCCACCCCAAACAGTAACAGTACAAGTTGAACTAAAGGTAAAAGATAAGCTGAGCTGCAAGCAATTCCTAGACACAACATAACATTTGCACGCAGTTTCCAAAAATTCAATCATTTGAATCCTTTGATTTTCTGAATGATTGCATGAATGAGTAGGCGAGTGGGTGAGTGAATGGTTTCTTTTTGGTTTGCTCCATGCCATGTGCACTCAATGGGTCGTGGTCGACGAAGCCGTTCCCTCCTCTCGAGTTGCCCAAGACGGTCTGGGTTTCCTGGAGTAATGGTGCAGTGGAGCTCTGGGCAGTGGGAGGTGCTTATTACCAAAAGAAAGTTCCAAGTCTACTGTGGCCAGGGAGCTGTGAATCGTGGGATGACCTGACCCGGCCTGTCTGCAGGGGGCCATGCAGGGCCGGTCGCAAGCGTTTTCCCGGGGGCACCAGACCGCAGACCCCATGCCTCTCTTGCGTTGGGTGAGCTTAAGTTGTTTATTATGATCCATTAAGAGGCAATTTATTTAATTAAAATATATTTTTCAGCTGCAGAGGTTCTTCCAGCTCCTCCTCAGAAGTGGTGGAGTCCGGTGGATCGGGATGATGGGCGGAATTGTAGGACAGGTCGAAGATGGGGTTTTTTTTTTTTTGAGTGAGTGAGTGAGAGGCTGAGCGAGTGTGCTTGGGCGGGCGAGCAGGTGGGCTGCTTCCTTGATCTGACATACTGTCAGGTTGACAACAATAACAAAGAAAACTTTCGAATATCCTGATCTATGGCTCCTGGTTACATTCTTCCAAATAACACTGCCAACAATAACAGAAAACTTCCAAATATTCTGATCTATGGTGACCATGCTTCATTACATGCCCAGTTACATTCTTCAAAATAAGAAGCCTCATTCTACGAAATTATGATATTTCTCTTTATTACCAAAAGAAAGTGTCATTTATATCATAACCTAGCCAAAATAGCAGACTATCCATAGATTTTTTCTGACAGAAGTCCAGGTTGAATGAGTGTGCATTGCATGTGAGTTTGGGATCAAGTGAGTGAGTGAGTGTTTCTCTGCTATTATTATGTTTAATTTTAAAATGAATTAAATAAATTGTATTTGTAACTTAGATAGGTTATTAAGATTAGCTAGATTAGATTAGGTAGGTTTATTAAGTTAACTGAAGTAAAATAAAGTGCAATCAATGTAAGTTGTATGTATACTTTCCTAGCTTCTATATTTATTCTAGACATTAGATTTTCTCTACTCCTCCAACTCTCTAGGTTTACTAATTTTACTAAAAACCTTTAAATAAATATCTCTGCTCTACCTCTGTCCGTCCAATGTAATTTTTCTCTCGATTCTCCGTCTTAGTCCCTTTCGAAGCCCCTTTATTTAATGTTTAATATTTCTTAACTATTTAGGTTATTAAGTTACCAATTTACATTGGTATAGTAGTAGTCAATAGTCTATCTAAATAGGGTCTTTACTAAGTTAATAATAAGTTGACAACAAGATGTTGTCATCTAGCCTCACATCATTCGTCTCATCCATCATTTGTAGGATTTTTTTATTTTATTCACTGAAAACCTGGCCTGTACTGCCAGGGAGCATGGATGGGGAGGGTAGCTTATGTAAATGGTTGGGCGATTACAGTTATATATCAGGCACTCAAATGGTCAGCTAAGTGCAAAAATGGGGGCAGGGGAAGGGCATGAGTTGGACATTGAGGATTAAGGTGGTCAGTTATTTGTTTTTGTCCTGAAAGACCTCGACAAAGAATTGCAATTTATTGCTTTTACCAAAGTTCTTCCTAAATGTAATGGCATTTGATGGATGGAGAACACAAGCCAAAGCTGGACTGAACATGTTGGTGATTTATTTCTCTCAATTTTTAACCTCAACTAAGAACTAAGAACAACTAAGAACTACTTTGACAATTTATTATTTTAATGGAATTTTTCCTAACTTTCTAGTCTTTGTCAAATGGAGAACGCAGGTCAAAGGAGGATGACTTGTCAGTAACGTGTCCCCGTTGGAGCCCTTGTCTTCCAGAAACCCGCAGGTCGACCATTGACATCTCACTGAATCCTAGAACTCTTCAGGCATCGGAGTCAGGAGTCAAAGAACTGATTCACCCTGTTCTTCCCGATGCCAAAGCAAAGCAACTTCTTCCAGAAATGATGCATCACTCGTCCAGAGGAGTTTAATGATGTGCCGTATTTTCACCTACATAACCAGCCTTATACTTGATTTTAACGCCCCATCTCACCTCCCTTCCGCATGCTTTTTTTTTCATCGATGACAAATATTTTTTTATAGATTTTTTTTGTGAGAGCCAGTTTCTCGATTGAATTTATGATTGGTTGAGCCCTGGCAGTGTTCAACGTTCGTATAAAGTCCTTCCGATGTATGTTTATGGTTTGTGGATAAGCAATCATCTCTAAATTATTCAACTAGCTAGAAAACTTCCACTATTGGAAAAATAGCTCTAATGATAATAGCAGCTCACTGAATCAAAAGCCTTTGCAACATTGAAAAAGGTCAGATTCAGTCATTTTCAATCAAGATTGTCTTTTCATCTGACTCAGTCAGATAGTGAAGAGCATTGCCTTTGGCAGTCTTATAAAGTAGGAGTGAAATTTTGAAAGTGATCCTATCTGGAGTTTTCAGCCAGTGCAAGTTTCAAAGGAGGGGAGTACCTGGTCTGAAGACTTTCCTCCACAAATAAACCTTGCAGCAGTGTTCATGACTGCTTAACAGGTGGACTGCCCATAACATATTTACAAATTAGTTATTTACATAGATATATGGTAAATTATTGTAGAAGGAGAGTATAATAAAGGGCTACATTACTATGAATGTGAATTAGTGTGTCACTGAAACAATGGCAAATTAATAATGAATATTTTAAACATACATTTGAAGGCAAATAAGTTTGGTTATTGGGTTATGGTGATTGGAATCTTAACAAACATACATTTGAAGGCAAATAAGTTTGGTTATTGGGTTATGGTGATTGGAATCTTAGAATATATTTTTTGGCATGAGCATGTGATGGAACGAAGTGTGTTGGATCTGGCAAGGGAGGGTTTGTATCTTGGTATGGATTGGTGTGCATATGTGATGGTGATTGCTTTACAAAAAAACTTAAGAATTTTTAGATTTTTGAAGAAAGGGCTAGTGTAGATATTTTTCTGGAGTTTAAGCAAGGGAAGTAACTAGGATGAGTAATTAGAAGCCCAGACCAGATTCAATAATTCAAAAATGAATGTGATGTAATGACAAATATGAAAAATTATTCCAATGTTTTTTAAGATCTTGTTAATTAAATATTGAATACGAGGTTTGAAGGTAAGATATTGATTGGTCTGTAAAAAATTCAAGAAATTTACGATTGTCAATATGAGATAAAGTGAAATCACCGATGTGAATGAAATGGTCACCAAGGAATGGTTTTTTTTTCTTGGTTTATGAAATAACATAAAACACTTTTCTTAACATTAAGAGAAAGAACATTAGCTTTACACCATCTGGTTACATTTATAAGTTCTCTGTTCATTGTAAAGTAAAGTTCGCCAATGTCATAACCCGATATAAACACATTTGTGTCATCAGCAACAGCAAAAAAGTCGAAATTTGAGGGCATCCAATGAATTACACATATTATTGACAAACTTTAAAACAATAGTGGATCCATCACAGAACCTTGTGGTACTCCCAGAGTTATAGGTACAACATAAGAATTTTTGAAGGTAATTTTTGAAGGAAACCGTCTGCGTTCGACCACTTAAGTAACTCTGATACCATGATAAGCATTTATCGTGAATTCCATAATGCTATAATTTCTCAAACTGAATTTTGCTTCTGACTATTAAATAAAAACAACCATTTCTAGACCCGACTGAACAAATCTTTTTATCTTTAAGGAGCCTCCTACTGATTTTCAGAAATTTTCAAAATTTTCAGAGTTAAGTCTGGTTAGATGTTCATTTATATAAATGTTTTCTTGTTTTTTCTCAACAATTTACTCAAATCAAGCACCCTATCTCCCATAGCTCAAACATTTAACATTTTTAATAATATCTGACAATGTAATAGTATATGTGAATCGTGCCAATTAATCTGTTACATTTAAACTAGATTAATTGGATATATAAATACAATTTATTTAGGATCCACCAAGTGAAGAAGTCCCCGGACAAGCTTATGGTGTCGACTTGCTTTTGCAGCTTAGGTTAGAATTAGTAATAGAATTAGTAGTAGAAACTAGTCAACACTCAGACATTCTTTGAATATCTTTTGAGAGTTTGAAATTTGAGAGTGACTTAAGTGAGAGTTCTCCAATTGATGTTATTAAAATATCTTAAAGCAATGCTGTCCAGTGTTCCCTCTAAGCTGTGCGCACAGGTTGTGGGACGAGCGCACTTAATTTATACATGGAGCGTACAAATTCCTTCAAAAAGTCATTTCTATAAAAAAATTTTTCTTAGTTTTTAGTTTTCATTTTATTTTTGTTAAATTTGTTACTGTTTTCCATACAAGGAAATATATTTTGTGACACACTAGTTTACAAATTATTTTCGTTGCGCTGTCTGACTTGGTGCTGAAGTTTCATGGAGTGAGAATGTAAAGTCTCTCTTAGACACAAATTTACGAGGGAATATTACTATGGATACCAGATCTATATCAGACTTCATAAGAATCATGTTGCGACTCTAGCAGGTAGATTTCCAGAAAATGAAGTGGATGAATGGTCAGCTTTTGATTGCACTCAATTGCTCAGTGCCATCGGTCGAAGCAGATCTGCAACTTTCGGAGCCGATTACATGTCATGAAATAAGATGTAGTGAAACATCTGCCTTACCAGACAAAGAAATGAAGGTTTCAACGAGGCATCGTGTAGCAACGCCTACTAATGAATGGAGGAGTTTAACACCAAAGCTGGCCGAAGTAGTTCTTGAGTTCGAAAAGAGCCCTTAATTAATACTAACTAATTTATTAACCGGAATTTAGTCACACGGCTCAAATAGATAAACGTAGTTTCTGGATGTAATTTATGATATTCAAAGTCGACGATAGCCTCAAAAAGAAATCCCAGCACGACATTGCTTGAGATCATGCAAGGTCACGAAAGAATCGACAGATGTCGGTCGCATGTTCTTTGTTAGATAAGTCTGTTGTAAAGAAATGTAAAATTTTATTTGATTCTAGTTATTATTTAATTTACGTAAACTACATCGATTATTATAACTTTTATTGGCATAAAAAATAAGAATCTTGATTGCGAGTTTTAGCAATAGCAGTTTTTCAATGCGCCAACTTTCATTTTTCTATCCTTCGGGCCAACCTTATTTGGTTTTTAAAAATCACAAAGGAGAGATTACAACCTTTCTCACGCCGTAAGAGGTGGCATTGAACATAAAATTCTAATCTTGAGAAACGTCGTCGATCGAAAGAATATTTTAGGAAGGATTATTTCACTAAAAACTGATTTTCACATAGTTGCGAGGCTTGGGATTGTGAGACGATTTTCAATACTTCGACAAAATCTTTTAAGATGGACTCTTACGCTTACTGTTGTTATGTATTAAGAAAGCTGGAATTCATTTACGATGAATATCGCCAACTTTTGAAGTTCCCCTCAATTTCCATCATTATTTCCGCGAAGAAACTTACAAGTGCTAAAAAGCATCTCCACGTAATCATAAAAATGATAAAAAACTTACATGGCGTCAGAGTTTTCGTTCGGTGCGTTTTCTATAATAGTTCTCAAAGAAGAATCCAATTTTTAATTTTTAATAGATTGCTTCCATCAAGCCTAGGGGCATCCACTGTGGTCGAAACTGGTTTAATTAAAAATTGATTGATTCTAATGAAGTGCTTTGCACGGAATCACCTTCATCACTTTTCTGCGTCGTCTCCTGTCTTCTCTTTTTGATATCTTTCATCTGCATTGAGAAATTACAATTATTTTAGTTGTTTTATGTAGTTTGAAATATGTAATCAGCCAACCAGCATTCAAATTTTAACGATAGCCGTCAGAAAATAGAATAAAATCCTACAAGGGAACTTCCGCAAAATAGCATCTAAAATAAAGTAGGTTGAAGGCCCATTTTCCATTAAGAAAATGAAAATGGTGATGACGACGACGACGATGATGGTATCCTGTATTTCTTCCCTTTGTTCGTCACATTCTTGTGAGTTCAAATTATATCACTCGTCAGGTAGTCAACGTCATGTAGAGAATTTTATTTAGTGAATATTTTTATAATTGGCAAATATTTTATAAGGTGTAGTTTGAATCATTTTGTTATCACTTTTATCAAATATTGTCTATAAATAGCCTACGTCAAGCTAAGGCTGTGATTTTATGAATGAACCGACTGGCTATAAAACAGCTCGTGAACTTTAGAATTCGGCTGCTTATTCGTCCGGTGTGGCTGGTTGCATCGCGGGACCATCGGCTCGTATTTAAAATAATTATATTATT
>MPNW01000892.1:55621-110244 GCA_011800805.1 Hirudo medicinalis
TGAGGATTTTATATTGCATTGCAAATTGTCTTCTCAACATGAAGGTTGGTGACACAATAAATTTATTTGCAAATATATTCAATTATTTTATGAAAACACAGCACCTACTTAGCACATCTTCTTAGTAGAGTTTTATTTTTAAATTTGTGAAAATATTGAAACCATGATCTTGAAGATTATATTGACTTGATAATCACTTGATGAGTCATGATTATTAATTTATGCAAATTAATTCACCACATCAGGACCACAACAACAGTTTGAAGATCTTTAACAAGCTCCTAACGAAAGACTCGGGCAACCAGCACGACATTCACTCCGCAATGGGTAGGATCTACCTGCAGGTGAGTTTTACGCACGACTGATTCTAATTCAGAATTGATCTTTGTTGTCCAACTTTGATGTGCGTAATTGATCAGTGTCACAAGTGATTGACATTTGTTACAGATGATTGATTTATTTGCTGGCGATTGGCAGTGATTGGCAAGGATTTCACAATTTGTAGTTTTATTCACTAAGAACTCTTTGATGATTTTTTTTCATGGTTTTTATTTAAATATTAGTTTCAGTGAAATTAATTTCATGATGTTGTTAATAATTTATACAGGTTGGAGACATTGAAAGAGCCAGAGATGAATTCAACAAATTACATCCTTCGCAGTTCAAATCTGAAAAGGAGTTCAAAATCCAGTCACTGATCAATGAGTAATTGAGCCTGCGTTTAGCATATATTAATTTTATTAGGATTAATAATAATAATGGTGACAGTATGTTTAGTGATATCAAACATTTTTATTATGCTTTTAAAAAAATTTAATTTTGAATATCTTTGAAAAGCTTTTCAACTTGAAATAATGAATTTCTTCCTAAGTTTTGAGTAAATGTTTAATTTAGAGCCTTCGTTGAACTCGGATGCTCGGAATTCAACAAAGCGAGGCAGTTGTTCAGGAAAGTTTACGAACTCGATTCACAGAATGTTCTCGTAAGTGGCTGATCATTATTTTTATGATTAATACGTTATTAACAATACTAGAAATAATAATACTAACAATATTAATAATAATAATTTAAAAACTAACTATTGTCATTAAAGTTGTCATCATTGTTTGATAATGAGGTGAATTGTCTCATAACTCTGATGCATTAATTCATTAAATTTATTCGATCAAATTTCATCGTCGAAATCATCGTAGGATCATCGATTCAGCAAATTACGACCATCTTAAACATTGCAGTCCCTCAACAACTTGTGCGTATGTTCGTTGTACTTGGAGAGGCTGAAGGAGTCGTTGAAGAACCTTGAGTTGCTCGTCTACACCAACCCCAAGTTGTATCTTCAGGTGGTTTACAGTTACATTTACAACATTGTATTTGTTGGACTTGAGGTCATTCAGGGTGTTGTGGACACATTTCACTTTCATCAATTTATGAAATTCCAAACTACTTTTTGCTTAAAATATGTTTTACTTCAAAACATTCAATGGGATTACATTTAATCTACCACTGAAAGTTATTAATATTTTTAAAGTTTCTTAGATTAGGAATTACCAGTTCCAATCTACATGTAACTTTTCTTAGAATTGCTGTTTATGAAGTTAATCTCTTATAAATCAAACAAGCAACTCTACATTATTTTAATTTAGCAAAATGTTGGTGATTGTTGACATGGTTTTCTTAATGGAATAATTTATTTTCAATGACGACAGGAAATCCTGGTGATGAATCTGTGCACCTTGTACGAGCTCGAGTCCTCGAAAGCAAACCTCAAAAAACAAAATCTCTTGAGGCTCGTCGGTCAACACAGAGGAACGGGATTCGATTCCGCTTGTCTCAAACTCACGTGACCATGGAAACCAATGAAGCGTAATGGAGATCAAAGGAGGATGACTCGTGGCTGTCGTTGCGATTATTAGTAGTGATAATAATATTAATAATAATATTAAGTTGTGCTTTCAACTCACTGATGCAAAATTGATTCCTTTGAAATGATCGGTGAGATTAGATGAATGCACAGACAAGTTAATGTTTAATCCAATGTTTAAAATAATTATAGTTAGTTATTATTATGATGATTAGTTCTTTAAGTAATTCATTGTCGTTGTGGCTATTACAGTTGTTATTGTTATTATTTAACGGTAATTTAAGGGCCAAAAGAGTCCTTCCTTGACTCTTCTTCGTTTCTCATTTTTTCTTGTTTGAGGATCCAGATCTTAAAGAAGAATCAAATGTCGTCATTTGTCACTTATTATCGCTGGTCTTGTTGCTACTGTTGTGATAATACATAATAGTTGAGATAGTATACAATAGTTGTAATAGTATTAGATTCTCAATTTTAAATAAGATATTCAATTATCTGAAAACATTCCTAACTTCTCAATTATATATTTCGATTTGAATTGACAAAAGTTACTTCAAAATAAAGTTGTACTTGCAAAAAAGATCTTTGATCTTCATTTTCACAATTAATCATTAATTCTGTTATTAGCGTAAAATTTATTTAATTAAAATTATTATTTTGGAATAAATTGTTACCTTGTGAAACATCATAGAGCTCATGACGGTGATGATGAGGATCGTTGTTACTATCAGAGCTGCGAAAAGGCCTGACATCAACTCTTTCTCATCTGTTCCAACGAATCACAACTACGGATGTTGATGTGTTCTCATGTGGATGTCATTTTAAATTCTTCTTTAAAGTGAAAGTGAAGTGATTCATATCTGAACAATTTGTAAATGAGGCTTAGGAATCAGAGGGAGGAACTCAATATTACTTTACAAATAATCTATATATATTAAATTCGGATAATAATTACAGGCAAATGGTTAGCGAATAATAATAGTTAGGTTAAAGTGGAATAATGACGTTTACATTAACATTTAATAAATAATAAACAGATTACGTTCAACGTCGACGGTTTGGTTGAAACCACGAACACGACAACAAGCTTGTTCTCTGCAGAAGCAGTCTCGATCACACGCCACACCAATCGCGAACTTGAAACATGCTGCATGATGTGTTTAAGTTAATTAATTATTCATGTTTACGTTAATTAATTATTCACGTTTACGTTATTAATGTTTGCAATCAATTAATTTTGATTTCAAACATCTACTAAAATAAAAAATATAGAGAACTTAGAAAAAGTTCTCCAGTGGTGTTGGTGCACGGAATGAGCTCAGCTGGCGCATGAAGCTTCAAGCACAAACATTTAATCCGAGGCTGAAAATAATTTCTTGATTTAATTTTTATTCATAGATTTTGTTAGCAGACACTTTTGAAACCATACAATAAAAAGTAAGTTTATTAATGAGACCGATGTCATAAAGTATGGGACAGGAAATATTTTCTGGAAAAAATGAAATTGATATTATCAATATATATTTTTTTGAGTTTTGAGTAATTTTATTCAACAAAGCACCGCAATAACGAACACCAAAGCAACATAAGAACCCAAATAAAATAACTCAAGGGTCAGCCTTAAGGAAACGCAAGCTTCAGCTATCAGACTGACCCTCATTAACACGTTACAAGTAGGCACCGTAAGAACAAAAGTAAACAAATGAACTACTTAAAGAATACCGCGCAATATATACAACTTATATACCAATCAACATATCAATATATCAGTATATCAACATATCAACCAATAAATAAATCGGTATACAGATTCATCCATCTCATGAGAAAATATGACATCAATCCTCATAAAAGTAATTCTGAAAACATGAATTAACGAAAAAACACCTTGTCAGCAAAATATGCGAATCTGTATCTGTAGGTCCTGCATCCTACGAGACACATGGCCAAAGTTAAGTTGCAACTAGGATCCCCTTCCGAGAAGTCAACAACGCCCCTTCGAGCACCATCCTTAGGATAACATCCTCTTCTCAAAACCGTGGAAATATTTCCTGGATGGATGGAGTGGTGATGGATGGTCGTAATTGAATGAATGCACCGAGGTCTTCTCGAATGAGAAAGTATGATTATGTTTCTGGTAACAATTTGAACCTCACAAATTCATTAGTAGCATAATTAATTGTGACTGAAACTGAGTTTATACACTCAAATATGCATTCCAAATGCTACGTTGAACTGCACTAAGAACGATTTAGTGAAATCCAATTATATTAAAAGTGATCTAATCTAGTGCATAAACTAATCAACAAAAACACCAAATAATTATTGATTAATTAATAAAAAATAATAATAATAGCTCTTGAATAATATTCATCTGTTGATAATCACCAGTATCCACGCATTCCATTTTGTCTCCAATTCTGACGCAATCCTCAGAACTTCCGCATTCGTTCTCCAAACATTTCCAACTGCACATCTCCCCTTCGTCGGATTCCTCTGATCCTTTGGATGATTTGTGGATAATTTAGTATAATATCGCTGCTAAATGTTTTCAATTGTTGCAATTATGTATTTATTGTTATATTGTCTGAATATTAAATCGTAATGACAACCGCGTTTTAATTAACGTGGTTTAATTAATTCAAAGAAACTAAGATAATTTATATGAATATTTTAAATACTTTCTAAATTAAAATACCACTCCTGGTCAAATGTTTTTTTTTGGCTGCAATTCCTCAAATATTTACCCACTCCAATCGCATAGAATTGTTTGCAGAGCAATTGAACGACAAAACACAAGAAAATCTTTCTCCTGCCCATCAATGTTTTTGTTTTCAAGCAGGCCGTGACGTAGAAGAAATTTATATAGCGCCATTTTCAGGAAATAAAAGTCGAAATGATCGTTGAGAGGAGCCAGATCCAAGCAGTTTCGTCCAGAATATCCAGCTGTCTGAAGGGTGTTTGATCGTCATTTCCCGCGGTAGAATTTGATTTTTGTGGCGGGAAGGTGGTGTCTCAGTTTGCAGATAGGTTTGTTCTCAGGGCTCCACTTTCCATCAACACAAGTGGCTCCTTCTGATCCTATGAGCTCGTATTCTTTGTTGCAACGAAATTCGATCTGAGACATTTTAATGGCTTGGTGGAATTTGTGGTTACTACGATACATCTGCTATTCTTATAACTAATTAACAACGTCGTTAAGTGCTTCTAAGGCAACTTGGCTTCTAATCACTTTAGATAAAATAGGCGCTACATAAATACTTGTATTGCAAAAGTATCGGAAGTTATTTTAAAAATATTTACAAAAGTCATTTATTTAAGCTATATTCAACACTAATTCGTAAATAAAAAAAGATAGCAAGTCGTCCGAGTACCATTTCGTTTTGTCCAATCTTCCTAACGTAAGGTCTGTATTGGAACTTCCCTTTCACACCAACCAGGAGAATAAAGCCGTTCTGAAGTCCCCCGGGGTAGTCACACGTTTCTGGGAATGGGTGATGATGATGATTATTCTTATTCATTTAATAACGGCATCAATTAGAAACTTCAAAATTTTTAATTTATACTTTAAAAGTGAATTCGTTAAAATATAATATTACAAAAATTATTATTATTGTTAAAACTATTATTATTATTAATACTATTATTATTATTATTATTATTATTATTATTATTATTATTTTATTCAAAGTCCAACTCGGTTGTATTGCCAAGTCTCATCCAGAGACTTCAGACGATACAAAAAAACAAAAGACAGAAAACAAAAAGCAAAAAACAATAATAAATGGAAACGAATGAATAGTCTTAATTACGAAACGAGTCAAAACTTAACTCGAATGAACATAAACAAAATGTTTGTCCTTTCGATGTCAGTTCTTCTGTCATTCATCCAAGTACTTTTCTTAGAATATGTGCAGTCCCATTCATTGCAATATTTTGAATATCTGTATCAACTCAATTTCTTTATTAAAATAGTCACTCACAGTTCCTAACGTTCCAACTACAACTGCTACTACCACTTTTGTCTTGACATTCCACATTCTAGCAATTTCTATCTGCAGATCGTTGTAATTCAACCTCTTCTCTGTCTCTTTTTTCAACACATTTACGTCATCAGGTACCGCTACATCCACAATCAAGCAATTTTGTTCATTTTTTGTTTATGTGAGCTCCCTCCAAATGTTTGAAAAACTTTCCATGGAGTGGCTTGCTTACCATTTGACAGTTTTTCACTTTCTAGAGATTTCTTCAATTGACAAATACAATTTTTGTTTTTAGTTTATATTTTATCAGCATTTTATTGGTTTCCTTTTGCAATGAACATTTTCTTTTGAGATCATCATTCTTTCTTAGCATTTGAATCAATCTGCCATTCTCTGATCGAATATATTCTGCGAGACTCAAATTACTCTGTTGATGAAGGGATTGCAACTCAAGCAAACCTCTACCTCCATCTTTTCATTTGATGTACAACCTGTCCACATCCTCAGGTGATGCATTACATTCATAGTCAATATTTTTCTTGTTTTTCTGTCCAGTTTTTCAATTTCAGATTTAAGCCATGGCAGAATACCAAAACTATATGTCATGACTGGAGCTGCTAAACTGTTTATGGCCATGATCTTATTTTTAGAATTGAGTTGGGTTTTCAATAATTTCCTCATATGGTAAAAATATTCTCTTTTCACTTTTTCTTTCATAACTATATCATTGATTCCGTTCTTTTCATCCATTCCAAGGTATTTTTGAAACTCCTGAGTTTTTAGTGATTGAATCTCAACTCCATCCAGCAGAGATATATCACCTCCTCTTGTAACTTTGGTTTTTTTTAATTTCAATGGTTGCACATTTTTCAATTCCGCATTCCATGCCAATATCTCTACTGAATTTTTCTACAATTGTTACACACATTTGCATACTTTTGTGATCTTTTGAAAATATCTTCAAATCGTCCGTGTAGAAAAGATGGCTGATTTGTTCCTTTCCAAATCTGGTGTCAAAGTCAATAGACTTTGATAACGTATCAAAGCCATACAAAACAGTAGAGGTGAGAGAGAATCACCCTGGGTTATTCCCCTTCTGACCAAAATTTGTTCAGTCTTTTTCATGCATCAGCATCTTTATCATGTTCCATTGCAGCATTGATTGTTGAATAAACCTCACTATTACAGCACATACATTGTTTGTTAATCGATTTATCCATGAGGAATATGGAATTCTGTCAAAGCTTTTCTGTAGTCAATGTATGTGATGTTTAAATTGTTTTTAATCTTCTTTGCATGTTTTACTATCATTTGGCTAAATGACAGTAAACTGTCCTTGCACCCTCTACTCCCCTTTCTGCATCTTTTTTGTTCTTCTGGCAATATTTTCTTTTCTTGGAGATGATTATATATTCTATTGCTCAAGATTGCTGTCAGTATTTTGTATGTGGTTGGTAAACATGTTATGGGCCTATAGTTTTTTTGGAATACTTGTTTCTGTGGATTTTGGTAACAAATATGCAGTTCCTTCTGGGCATGTTCGTGGTTTTTTTCAATATTTCATTAAATGCATCCAACAACTGCTTGTGCATTGATGGCAGGTACTTTAGCCAGAAATCATGAACTTTGTCAGTTCCTGGTGTTTTCCAGTTATGGGAGAATTTGATTACTGTTGTCATTTGATTTATTTCCAATTTTTTCCATTCTGGACTCTTCATTTCTTTATACAATGGTTCTTCAACATCTATCCAATTTGCTTCAAAATTGTAGCTCATTTCATTTTCCAATATTTCTTTCCAAAATTGTTCAACTGCTTGCTGCTCGGGTAGATTTGTAACCTTAATTTGCCTTGCAATTATTTGTCTGTAAAATATTTGCTTATCATTTTTTAATGTTCTATTTTCATGAAATTTATCATTTCTTTTGCTATATTTTTCAATCTTTGAGCTTTAGACCTAGAGCTTCATGGTTATGTTTTGTTCAAGTTCATCAATCTGGTTGGTGGATAATGTTGCTTTTTCCAACAATGTTTTCATCCTGGCTTCCACTTTTCGAATAGAGTTTCCATTTCTGAATTCCTTTATATAAGACAGGTCTTTTCTACAATCATCAATCACTTTTTGGATTCTTTCTTTCCAGCATGTATTTCTCAATTTAATTTTTGTACTTCCATTACCAATTTTTGATTTTATTCAGAAATTTCCTTTCTCCAATTTCACGCTTTTTGGTCTCACTCAGTTTTGAGATGATTTTATTTTCCATACCAACAATTTCTTCCACATCTGTCTTGCCCAAATTACCACTATCAAATGTGTCAGGAACGTGTCTCTCAAAGTACTTTGTTCGATCATCATCAATCTCACATTCTAAAACCTTGGAGGCAGCATTTGAAATGGTTTCATTGATTTCTGATTCTGTGAGTTTGTTTTTTCTTAAGATGAGTCGCCTTTTGGTTACTTAAATTTTTTGGATTCATTCCTGGGAAAATGTCAGGGTTTCTGTCTCTCTATATTCTGTATGTTTCTAAAGTTATTCCTTCACTTTCAGTCTTTTTTGCATACTGATAGGCCAAAATTATTTCTTTATCTGTTGATTTGTCTGTTTCTGTCTTCTGTTTGGAGGTGTTCTGGGTGTCATCACTGTTGCCATCTCATCCTTGCTGTCTCTTTTATTTTCAATTCTTTCTTTTAACTCTTTCAATGTGATAAATTTGTCCTTCTGACCAGGACACCATGGAAAGATCCAGGTTCTCCTCTCACTTTATAGATAAATATTTCAGCCTCACCAGTTTTTTCTTTCTCTTCTTTGGCCTTCTTTATTAACAATCTGCATTGTCTCTATCCTCCCTGGGACAGGTCATGACTAATTATCAATGATTTAAAACTTTGATTTTAAACTTTTGCAACCTTATCAGCTTAAAACAGCTTTCTAAGATCATAGTTTTAGTTGTGTAACTGTAAAATTTTACAATCAGTGCTCTGCATTTCAATTTTTTTGCCCATTCTGGCCATGCTAGACATCTCTTTGGTAGTGGAACTCCAAACCAATCTCATTCACCAATTCATTTAGGAACTCTTTGTCTTTACTTTTTGTGTCCTTGTCATCTTCTGGGAGGTTATAGATCACCAAGTTATTTCTTCTTGCACTTCTGACTGCATTGACAGCCATGCTTAGTTTTGCGTCTGAAACAGTTTTCTGCATTGACTTCATGTTGTCTTTTATTTGAACAACATTTTCTGTAAATAGGTTAGACCACTTCTTGTTCATTTCTTTTCCTACTATGGCTGGGACTTATAAATTGTCCACCTTTGTGTTCAGATCAACAAACTTGTCACTAAGCCATTTTTTATCATTTTCTTTGTCTGTGAGACTGAACTTGTCAAACTTTTGGTTCAGTTCAATAAACTCAACACTCATTCTTTCCAGTTTTGACTTCCATTCTGTCAATTGATCATCCATCCTTTCTTCTCTATCTGTTCTTTCCTTCATTATTTTTTTGATTTCTTTTATCTCGGTTGTCAACTAGCTAATATTTTCTTCAACTTTGCAGCAATTTAACAGCTTTTTTAAGCCTTCCGCATTATCTTTTTCACACCTATCACATAGGTGCAAATCTAACTTTGGACCGACATTATTATAATAATCAAAACATAATAATAATTGCAATATTATTATTATTATTAATATTATTGTTTATATTAAGAAGCTACCGAAAATCATTTTAAAAATGTTAAATTTATTTATAATTTGCATCTAAAAGTTAATTATTTCTAAGATTAAATGTCGGACTCGTCCCAGAAGAATCATTGAGCAGATCAAATGCGACAATTTAACAGGATTTGGGAAGCTTTCTGAAGATGTTCTCGGCGGATGTTTTAAGGATGAAACATTTGTGAGGCATGAAACACATCAAGAAGCAGTTTCACTGAGACTTCTTGGAATTGCTGAATCCACAATAACGAATAGCTTTAATTTAAGTTAAGCTAAGTTGAGTTAAGTTAAGTCAAGGAAGCACAGCATTCGTAAGCCATCACTTACTTTGTTTACAAACAGCATTTGTTGCAGGACCTATCCACGCTCCATCAAAACATGTGACTGAGTCTTCCCCTTCCAAAGTGTATCCAGCGTCGCAATAGTAGCGGGCCTCATCTCCGTGTTTCGTTTTAAAGATTCGAAAGAATCCATCTTTCAGCTCAGGAGGTCTAACTGAGGAACACGACTCTGAAATGTTGTGTTCAATAAATTAAATGAACTTTTTATTGCGTGAACAATTATTTTTGTATTCATATTTAATTGCAATTAATAAATATCTTTAGTGATTTTGATTTGAATAATGTCAAGTCAAGTCGCTGCCCGAAATTTGCATATTCAATCTTCGACGAATATTAAAACTATTTTTCGTGAATTCAAAATTTAAAAAAACAACATTTTCGAACGAAACTGAAATCGTTTTGATTCCCTCGCCTGCATCACGTGATCATTAATAATATTTTTATATTTATAATATTATTATTAAATATTTATAATATTAAAAATGTGGTAAATGCCAAAATCTATGTTAATAATAATAATATTAAAACATGCCAATAAAAATAATAAATTGATAAAATGATATTGCAATTGTTAAATATTTGAATGAAAATAACTTGACTGTAACAAGTTGTCTATTTTACCATCTGCGTGCAGTTTTAATCATCGTGAAGTTCCTAATGTTTTGTGACTTTTTAGGCTCATAATTTTATTTTGATGCAACAAATCTTCGTAACTTGCAATAAAATATATTCCAACATTTATTCAGATCGTTATGAATCGATTGTTGATGTTGGGCAGTGAAAATAATTGCTAAAAATTTGGTGATCCAACTTTTGCTGGGTTGGCATTCAACTTGAGGCTGCCATACGCCGTTGTTGCACTCAGGCAGAAGTTCAAGGACGTTTCCAGGTTGACAGGTGAAGTTCAGTTTGTATCCGTGATCAACAAACGTTCCCTCCACGTCCTGCCTGCTCAACTCACCTTTGTGAGGTTTTGGGATCCTGCACTTACCTGGATTGATATGCCTGATTTATTTTATCTGTATCTCGAGTGGTTTGTTTAAGTTTTAACAGTTGTGCATTATTATTATAATATTTTAATATATTATTATTATATATATATATATTAATATAAAATATATATATTAATATATAATATATATAATATATACATATATAATATATATATATATATAATATAATATAATATAATATAATAATATTATTATTAATTATATATGATTATTAACAATATAATTATGTATAATAATTAATAGCCTTTAATTAGATTAATTATATAATAACATTATAATAGGTATTATAATTAATTAAAATTATTATTCAAATTAATTACTATTATAATTATATTAATTATTGTTATATAATATATTATAAAATATAATAATAATAAATAATATAATATTATGATAATAATATATTAAAATATTATAATAATACACAACTGTTAAAACTTAAACAAACCACTATATAATTATATTATAATAATAATTACATTATATAGTAATAACATTATATAATAATAATTATAATATAATATAATAATAATAAACAATATAATATTAATTCACTGACAAATATAATATAATATAATTATAATAATTATTATTTAACTTGTTATTGGATAATTTTAAAATTTATATTCAATGTTTAATGTCAAAATTAAGTAATTTATTTCATAAAAGTGAAAATAAAGAATATAACTTCTACATCTTAAGGTGACACAAAATGATCCGTTGAGAAATAAGTTTTATTTCTTGATTGTAATGAATGTTATGAATATTATTGAAAGACATTTACGTTCGACTAATGAACTTGTAACATGCCGCGTAATATAAATGAAATCTGAATGAATATTTATGAACATTAAACATATGAAAAGAAATAGAATATTTACGACGTTATGTGGTAATATTGATAATAATTGTTAATAAATATAAAAATAAACAAATAGTGAACCTGATGATATATTCGTGAAAAAATAATAAAGTCGTGATTTTAACAAACAACATCTGGCCGAATATTTGAGAACCTACTGTAACATCTTGTGACGGAGTTGGTCCACTGTCCATGCTCATTGCACGTCGTCGTCAAACTGTCATCGAATGACTTGGAATTTCCAACACATCTAAAAATAATCAACGCATATAAACAAATCAATTTTAAAATGAAAAGTTACAATTACAAGTTGTTGCAGCAAACAAGTAGCCACCACGACATCATCAGCAGTGGAACATGGACAACAAGTACAAACTAAATGGCTTCATTAGAAACTAATAACAATTTATTAATAATAATTTATTAATCATTTCAATAAAAATAAACGTGGGAATTTCCATTCATTCAAGATTAATCTCAGACTGACCCTGGATTAACTCCGCCCACCTAATCACCATGACTACCGACGTGGGATTATCCGGTGCGTGAAAATATTGCTCAACAAATTTCAAGAATTAAAAATGTTTTCTATTTTTAAAATAAATATTTGATCTTTAATTCAATCAATTTCCATTTAAAATTATATTTTTAAGATTAAATTATTAGCAGAAAACAATGGAACAATTTGAAACCTGAAGTGAACGGTTGTATTGAAAATGGTGTCAGAGGTGCTGAAATAAACATTGTCTGTTGATTCCAGTGGTTTGCAATGGATAACTAAATAATGAAATAAATCATTATTATCAGAATTAAACTTTTTTAATTATCATTATTATTGTTTTATTATATAGAATCATTATTAATTTATTTTATATATTTATTATGTATTTTTTAATCAACCAAATGAATTATAAACAGAGAGACAGATTGCTAATCCGTAATTTTGAATGAAATAATTTATGATAAGACTAGTTTAATAACAAAATAATATATGAGCGTAATATATATAAATATGATATATTATGGAAATGTGAATGTGAGCTCCAGCAGAGATTCCTCAGATGAGTGATTCATAACTCCGTCTTCCAACGTTTCGGCCCTGATCTCCTGACGCTTTCTGCGGTTGGGCCGCACCCGGTGATCAGCCGTGTGTCTCTGCTTGTACAGCTCGGCTTGTACTTGTTTTCACCACTTCCAACTCTCAACAATTCTTCTTCATTCCTCCTTCTTCATCCACGTTCCTTGACGCACTGAAAGTCGGCCTAAATAATTGTTCATTAACGTCCGTTGCATAGCTAGATGATTAGGACGGAAACTGAAAGTCGGCCTCTTGTTTCGCCGTTTATGTAGGCCTAGCATGCGCCGACTTGAGAGGAAACCTTTCGTCGACCTGACAGGAAAACCTCGCTTCCTACCATTGGCTGCTTAATGGAGACACGCTAGTGTCTCGTTTTGTCCACAACCAATGGGAAGCCGTTTCGGCAGCCTTCGACTTTCGTTCCATAACTTTTGTTCCTCTTTGTTCCTGGTAGGCCAATCTCTCTAAGGAAGGTGTAACTGGATCTACCCACCAGTCCCCGTGCTCCAACTTCGATGGCAAAGAAGTGCACTCCATACCCTTTGTCAATGAGGTCCATCGTGAGTTCAGAATACCTGTCTTCTTTGAGCTCGTTTGCTCTGCTCCACTCTGTCTTCCCAAGGAACTGCCAGCTCTGCTACGATGGTGGTGTCTGAAAACAGTTTCTTGGATGCCATTACTGCATCTGGCTTTTGTCCACTCTCCTGAATCACCTGGTGATAGTGCTTCATCCCTCCGATGTCGGCTGCTGTCATCCAATCATTTGCATTCTCCAGGAGATCTCTCTTTGGGGTTTTGCGTTTATTTCTGGCATACTGAGATGCACCTTCTCGCAGAAAATACATCCTCCTCTGTGGGACGGACTCGCGAGCATTTGCCTTTGAACAGGCTGACACCATAGCTTCAACCAATATTTGCAATACTTGGTTGTTCCGCCATGTATACCGACCTTGCGCTAGGGCATACTTAGAACTTGATAAAACATGACGAAGTGTCTGGACCTCTCCACAGAGCGCACACCTGGAATCTTCTACCATTCCCAATTTCCGCAGGTTGTCACGAGAGAGTAGTTGGTCACACAGGGATCTTATCACAAAAGACAGCCGGAGCGGTGGCATGCTCCATATGTCGTTCCATGAGATTGGTCTCTGCAGGGCCTCATCCCAGGTTGTCCATTGTTCTTGTTGGCCTTGCTGCACTGCTTTTGTGATCCTGGCATTTTCTATATCCCTTTTCCTTTCTTGGATGATTAACGCCGGTCTTTGGGCGGCGTTGGCCTGTGTCCACCTGATGGAGTGACTCCAGCCGATTCCATGACGACCGACTTGGATGGGGCCTCGTAACTCCTCGAAGGTCAGAACTGCTCTTGACTTCTATTTCCTCTTGGGCATTGAATTTTCTCCCAGATCTGAGCAGCGGCTTGGATCCACAGTATCTATGGAGTTGTTGATCATTAACTGCGTTCTGATCTTGCTAATTCTGAACTCTTCAGCAACGGATCTGAATGGCATTTTCAGTTTTGCGCTCCTGCTGTAGAGGGCGACTGAAGAAAGCCTGGAGGCAATCCCAGCCATTTCCTGGTAAGTCGGTTGATGCACCTCTCCATTGCTTCCACTGTAGGCAGGCCAATCTCGTACATTGTTAATGGCCACATTAGCCTTGGGATGAGCACAAACTGTACTAGCCATACTTTAAATCTTCCGGGAAGGAACATTCCACCAATCGCGTCCAAACTCTCCTTCATCATTTTCCATGTAGCGGTTTCCTGATTTCTATCCTTGAGGGTTTCGTCAAACACTCCCCCAGACTTTTCAATGGCTTTTTCTGCACAGTCGGAATTCGCTGACCCGCCACCTGGAAGAAAACATCACTGCGAATTTTCCCTCGATTTAGTGCCCGGCTTCTGGATTTTGCAGACTTGAAAGACATTCTACACCACTCGAGCAGATCGTTCATTTTGTCAAGGCTTCTCCGAACTGCCTGTTCTGTTCACTAACAGTGTGGTGTCATCCATGAACGCCTTGATTGAAGACGTGTGGAACGATATGCACCCTGTCGTTGTGAGACCTGCTGCAATTAGAAGGACCATCATCGCCAACACAAAGAGACACGGGGAGATTGCGCACCCCATGGCAATTTCCACCTGGAGCGGAATCCACTTTGTTGCCATCGTGGATCTCAAACCCTCTGAAATATTCTTGTAGGATCTTGATCACGGATATTGGTGCATGGTGGTTCTCCAATGTTTTCCAAAGGAGTTGATGTGGCACTGACCATATGCGTTCGCGAGGTCAAGCCACACGACGTACAAGCTTAAGCGGTTCCTCCTTGCTTGCTGAATTGATTCCCAGATCNACTGACCATATGCGTTCGCGAGGTCAAGCCACACGACGTACAAGCTTAAGCGGTTCCTCCTTGCTTGCTGAATTGATTCCCAGATCATGGTGGTGTGCTCAATACACCCCGGCACGCCTGGCACTCCCCATTTCTGGATTGTCGTGTCAATGTATCGGTTGGACATCACGTACTGGGTGAGCCTTGATGCCAAGATCGTAAATATAATATATAAATGTAATATATTATGTAATATAATCATAACAACATCATCACTAACACAGCGCTTAATAGTTGAAGATATCAAGTTACCTTGACAGGATGGCTGAATCCCAGACCACGTTGCATCCTTGAGGCACTTTCTGCTGGCATCACCAACCAAGACGTGACCTTTCAAGCACCTGTACCTGATCATCGATCCAAACGAATAATCGTCACCATCCACCTGTCCATCATTTATTGGAGCTGGCTTTGGACAGACTATTTCTACAACAAATATCATCGTCGTCATCGTCATCATCGTCACCATCATCATCGTCGTCATCATCATCATCATCATCGTAGGCGTCATAGTCATCGCTATCGTCATCGTCGTCGCCGTCGTCATCATCATCACCATCATCAACATCATCACCATCGTCATCGTCATCATCGTCATCGTTATCATTATCATCTAATAAACATTATTTTTAATTTAAAAGATATTTAAGTCTAAAATAATTCCAAAAAACCTACTCAAATGTAATCAATGGTGATAATCTTAAATAACTCTGCATAATGTCTATAAAAAACCTCAATATATAATAGATAAATACATTTATAAACCGCTAAATTCTAGTTTTTACCACAGAAATAAGGCCATTTGTATGCAGCCATTGACCATCGTCATCACCACCATTACCAACAACATCGTCGTCGTCGTCATCATCATCATCAACATCATCAACATTTCATCAACCTCGTCATCATCATCATCATCATCATCATCGTCGTCATATGTTGAACTCACGTCTGCATTTGGGCAAATCTCCGGACCATGTCATGTCCTCTTGGCATGTTCTTTGTTGGTTACCATCCAAGATGTAACCAGGTAGGCAGGTGTAATTCACTCGATCCTGATAATGATACTTGGAGCCCGTGATGCGGTTGGCGTTTGGAACGTTGCCAGGAAAAGGACATGGGACAGCTATCAGTGATGATGATGGTGGCGATGATGATGACGACGACGACGATGGTCATCATCATCATCATTTATTTGAATAATATTTTGGATATATATTTAGCTTACTATTATTAACGTCATTATCATTAACAGTGAATTGTTTTTGTTTGCTACTGAATTAATGAATTAAATTAATGACCAACAAGTGTTAAATCGACTCAATTCCTTAAGAACGAATGAAACCGAACACAAACGTGTAGCACTGGACTCAAACTCAAACCGTTCAAACAAAAACATGTTTTAATCCTAAAAATATACTAATGAATTTTATATTTAATTTTATTTAAATCTGTAAATCCATCCACATCGAAAAAAAATTACAAAAAAAAAGTAATTGAAATATGAAGTGACTCACGAGAGCAGGTGATGTAGGGTCCAACCCACCTTCCCTCGCCCACACACATGGCTCTCTGGTACCCTGTCAACTCGTAACCAGGGACGCAGGTGTACATGAACTGAGTGCCGAGTGGATAAGTTACGTCACTGATGACGTCATTGTCGTGGCTAATTTTTCTTCCGAGTTTCATTTCGGTGGTTTTGTAGGTGAACGATGACGAGGTGACGTTGAAAAGTGCATTCAAGACGTAAGGAGGAGTTTTACAAACACCTGCAATCGATGCATTGGAAACGAGATTCGTGCTGAGAAATATTTTTGTTTTCCCGCTTGTTTAACTTTAAAACAATTATTTTCAAATTCTCGTCTGCTTCACCCGAGGACGACATGCAATTCGAAGAAGCAACGATTTTCAAATTCAGTTTTATTTTGAGAAACAAACCGATTTTGAAGATGTTAACTAAAGATGTCTTCGCGAAACAGTCGCTCATATATTTGAACAATTTCATTTAATTTACTGAATAATATCATAATTTTGTAATTAATATAACAATAAAATATTCTTCTCAGCCATTATTACAATTGTAATAAATATTCAACTAATTTACTTGTATTTAGTGCAGTGAAAAGTTGGTGACATTTTAAGATGCTTGTTCAACCAAAACAAACTTCTTTCAAAAAGGAATTGAAACGAAAATAGCACAATGCAAATATTTCATCAATGTTTCATTGCATCTGAGAATCATTCATTCATTTGTTCATTCATTCATTCGTTCGTTCGTTCCTTCCTTCCTTTCTTCCTTCATTCGTTCGTTCGTTCGTTCGTTCGTTCATTAGTTCGTTCGTTCGTTCAGTTCGCTTCAATGTTTGCAAATGAAAGGAGGACTCAAGTTGAATATTTGTTGCAAATGATGAACGATGCTCGCAAATGGAGCGATGGGACTTTTGAGCCTCGATGATGAATCCGTCACATCCATCACATCCATCACATCCATCAAACTGAAGATGGAAAGAAACAACGAGGAAATACAATTTCTCATGACTGTTGATTTCGAAAAGTTTTGTATTTACATAAAATGTAATTTCTTGAAGATGATTCGAAGCATCAGATGTTTGAGCTTCAAAATGAAATCAATGCTAAACTGGAGTCCCTAAATGTGGACGTTGTGTGGAAATATTTGTTCTTACATCCAAGTGGCATTTGTGAGGAGGCTGCGATAACAAACAATTATTGACTTTTCTTGGTTTGCTTCGAAGAATGTTCTTCGTTCGCGATGGAAACGTTCAAAAGATGTTCACTGCAGCTGAAGAAGACGCAAGAAATTCTTTGAAATTTTAACGACTGTCGTTAATTCGGATGCATTTTTAATGCACTTTTAAAACAACCGCAAAATGAATTTGAGGTGCTGAGATTTGGGTTTTGAAACCCAATTGAAGATTTTTAACCGATGAAAGATGTTAAAACAATGAATGAAATCTTAACCTTCAGTGACACATTTGGGTGACTGTCCACTCCATTTCCTGTCACCTTGACATGTCCTTTCACGTTTTCCACTGAGTATGAATCCATCATTGCACGAGTATCTCACCAACGACCCGAAACTGTTGTCAGGATCCATTTCAAAGAAACCGTTCTCAATGTCTTCAAGTCGAGTGCACTTCATTCCTGTTGGTGAAATATTATTTATTCATTTTAAATACATTTTAAACAAAAGCATAAAATGTCAATTAAATTTAATCAATTAAATTAAGACAACCGAATAATTTTAATGTCTTACGTCCCTTTTGAGAACTTTGTCCAAAAGAAGAAACTTAATTGGAATAAAGAACCATGCAACTATTGAGAGCAGCAAGAGGATGCAAATGTAAGGAGATGTTGAATGAGATTCACACATCGCTCAACTCTTCTTCAGCCCGTTTGTACTTAACTCCCTTTATGCTTCATTCCGCTTGTACTTCATTCCATTTGAAATTCATTCCATTTGTACTTAACTCCATTTGTACTTCATTACATTTTTGCTTCTGGGAAGTTCCTCTTGAGACCATAAATCTTCTTCTAATCTCGTCACGTCGAATAATTCTCCATTGTCCATTAAATACAATAAAACTCGAACATCGGGGACACTTTTTCTTCGAACTGGAGCCGTTTTTAAGATGATTTTATGGTGTGATTTTACTTCCAAATTTAAATGTCTTAAATTTACGAGAACTTATAAAACATTTTTCTTTTTTGAAGTTGACTGGTAATAAAACTGGTAATAAAACAGTCAACTTGTAGTAACATATCGTGGAATAATCGCAACATTATTGGAATAATAAGAGCGATTTTTTCTCCAAATTGTTGGTCCCGAAAATTGCATCTCAGAGATTCATCCAAGCTGCGATAAGATTAAGATCTCATTGAAAAAGATGTTGATTTACAACAGGTACCTGTCCTAATGCAAGTCAGACCGCAGACTCCATCGCATCTGCACTGCCTTCTCCTGCCCTTGCAATCCTCATCAACCAAACACTTCTTTTGGCAGGTTCTTCCTGGTTCCAGTTGATCCGCTCGTTTGGGGCAAGTTGGATGACTTAGGAAAGGTTTCGAACCCGGGAGGTTGTTGCTGTCCTTTCTTGGGGAAGTTTTCCCTGATAAAATTGATATTATTAATTAATTCTATGCATAGCAGCCACGGGCCCCTGCGTTATGTCAATTTGGTCTTGGAAAAACAAAATAAAGGTCGTGAATGTAATATTTTGTAACCAGGGCGTGCCCCTGCGCTCCCCTGTCGGCGGCCCTGGTTGTGAGTCGTTTGTTATTGCTTTTATTTTTTTATTTAATATTAGCAATTTAGATAAACCACAATAAACACTATCTCGTCGTAAGGCGTTTAAGATGGCCGAATAGGTTACGTTCCTGCATGCGGCGGTAATGGCAACAGTCGTGATCTGTCGTGTTCGCAACCCAGCCTGCACCTACAGGGAGAGCCATCGGGTAGGGGCGCTATATAAATGGCAGATCGATTAAAAACAACTTAAGACTTCACATCCTGTTCGGATGCATAAAATACTAACAAATTCATTGACTTCATTAAATATTAATATAGTTAATTATTAATATATTTGTTATTAATATACTTTAAATGTTAATATATTATCGTTATTCTATTCGTTATGCAGCTGTTATTTTTTCAGTTGCAATTCAACGAAATGCGATATAATTTACTTCAGAATAAAATTTCCAACTAAACACTTTTGATTGTCACGAAACGAGGTCTCACGTGATTCATCATCATCATCGTCATCATCATCATCATCATCATCATCATCATCATCATCATCATCATCATCATCATCATCATCATCATCATCATCATCATCATCATCATCATCATCATCATCATCATCATCANGTTAACCATGACAACGACGACGATGACGATGATGACGATGATGGTGATGATGATGATGATGATGATGATGATGATGATGATGATGATGATGATGATGATGATGATGATGATGATGATGATGATGATGATGATGATGATGATTGTGACGACGACGATGACGACGACAATGATGATGGCGATGACGACGACGATGATGATGACGATGGAAGGTCGCTGACGAAAGGAGAATAGGAATTTAATTTGTATCCGAGATTCTTTGATTTAGTCACGTATCCGGGCTCGCTTTATGATGCTGCTGTTATCACTCCGCTCATCCGTCCATTTATCCATCCGTCCATCTATTCGATCCTTTCATTCGTTCATTCGTTCGTTCATTCTTTCATTCATGCATTCATTCATTCATTCGTTCATTCGTTCATTCAGTCGTTCGTTCGTTCGTTCGTTCATTCGTTCATTAATTCATTCATTCATTTATTCATCCGTCCATCTATTCGATCCATTCATTCATTCATTCATTCGTTCGTTCATTCATTCATTCATCCATTCATCCATCCATCCATTCATTCATTCGTCCACTCACCTATCCACGCGCTCGAGTAAATAACAGGAGACAATCAGTGAAGCGTGAAAATCATCAGAGCGTAACCGTTTGCTCGCGTGTCACTGACGTTGATGAACCCCGACTTCCTGGGCGACAGGGGCTCCGGATTGGAAAGTGACCAAGTCAAATAATTGATTGACTGGTTGACTAACTGATTGAAAGTTGAAGGTTGAACATTAAAGTTGAAGTCAACTGAGTGATCGAGCATCTGGTTGATTGAAAGTTTAACGAAGTGATTGAAGGTGGGATTGTTGAATGAAATTTTGTCGGTTGTTTTGTTTCTGCTCTGTTGGTCTATAATGCATAATGCTCACTCACTCACTCACTCACTCACTCACTCACTCACTCACTCACTCACTCACACGCTCACACACAAACAAACAACTGCACACGAAACAATCAACTACACATTCCTCAACAAACTTTTCTTGTCCTAATTGGCCGAACTGCCCTGGCTCTGCAGAAAAAGGTTAACCCGTTTATCCTTCCATTCACCCATCCATTCATCTGCTCGACTATCCATGCGATCAATTCATCCATCCATGATTCATCCATCCATCTGTTCATCCATCCATCAATTCATCCATTCATGATTCATCCATCCATCTGTTCATCCATCCACCAATTCATTCATCCATCAATTCATCCATCCATCTGTTCATCCATCCATCTGTTCATCCATCCATCCATCTCTCGAAAATACCTTGCCTTCTAAAAGTTTGCGAAGGTCAAATGAAGGACTTTGAAAAAAGAAAACAACCTCTTATTGTAGAACTAATTTTTCAATTTGCGACCGCCAGAGAATCTTGGACCACCAAGGAGATAGGAAATGTAAAACTGAACTAAAATGTCGATTTTATTTGATTTTATTTGATTTGATTTACGTAGAAATAAATGAATTTCACAGTTTGATGTTTCATAAATAAATAAAATAAATAAATAAATAAATAATTCCACTCTAAATCATCATTTAAAAATGTGAGGATGAAATGTCACGAAGGCATTCATTCAACAGGCTGATCAATTTATAAATTACGCCATGAGGTCGTCAACAAGTCGGGTCAAGACAAATTCTCAAGACTTTATTATTGCGATGTCGAAGGAATTCATTAATTCACTGAATTAAAGTTTGTGAATTTAGCGCTAAATCCAATTTAATCGTGAATGTTCGAGACAAACTCAGGAAGAAGCGGAGATTGCGCAAGAAAAATTTGTCCTAATCTCTTAAAAGCCACCCAGGTGAGTACCTGCCACCAGGCTGCTTAAACAGTCTGTCCACTCGTTTACTTCCTTATTTTGTTCATTCATTCATTCATTCATTCATTCGTTCATTCGCTGGTTAATTCATCTGTTCGTTCGCTAACCCATTCATTCATTCACAAAAATTAATTGCACGTTCGTAATTCAATAATTCATTCGTTCATTCATTTATTCGTTAGTTCGTTCGTTCATTCATTCATTCATTCATTCATTCATTCATTCATTTAATCATTCATTCATTCTTTCATTCATTCGTTCATTCATTTATTCGTGGAACAGTTTTTATGTCCTCCTTTCGTTGCGTGTTGAATGTTGAAGGTTGCATGTTGCATGTTGAATGTTGAATGTTGAATGTTGAATGTTGCATGTTGAATGTTGAATGTTGAAAGTTGCATGTTGAATGTTGAATGTTGAACGTTGAATGTTGCATGTTGAATGTTGTATGTAATGTGAGATCGTAACTTGGACGGAATTTCTTCCGAAAGTTGCGAACTCAGCCGAAATAAAATCTTGTCATAAATTTTAATATTCGAGCTTTTATTGTTTTAAATTACTAATGTTTAAGTTATTAATAATTATTAATGTTACTTTATTAATCATCAACAATTATATCTTTACATGCTCATAGTTTGGAATTTTAAAACTTGCTTCAAAGCTAAATATAAATATCAATACTTAAATTTGATTTCATTTATTGGAAATTGTTTAGATTTTCCTTTTATTTATCAATAAAAGGCTCGCTGCCGAATAAGAAATGTTATCCGGTTGGAATGTGACGTGATAATGAGGGGTTTGGAGGAAGAAAGCATTGAAGTGGATGTGACTTGCTGTCCTAATGCTCCCCTGTGACGGCACTTCATGTTTGTCGTGGTTCGCCATCATTTTCGACTCAACTTATGCGCGCTATTTTGTCAAATTAATTCTTGCTGAGACTTCTGCAGGACTTCATGAAAAGTTATTAATGAACGTAATGTTAAAAACTTAATCGGAGTGTTATTAATCTTTTAATTTAATTAATTATGCGATATTTAAATAAAAAGGAGACAAAAATAATTTTAAAACTTCGAAGCTAAGTTTCGCCATTTTATTAATGTTTGACATGTTAGGATATTATTTTACAAACATGTGTTAATAAATAATTTTTTTAATTCATGTATAAATTAGTAATTGCTAACTGCATTGTGATCGATACGAAGTAAAGGGAACAAACCATGAACTTGAGCGAAGAAGATGAGCGTCCAAATTAATGCAAGGAAAAGTTGCTCCATGTCTTCGTTTCCAGTTCGTTTGAGAATGCAATTATTCGGCTGCTCAAATATGGATTCAATTCAATTATTAATATAATTATTTTGTAGCTACTTATTGCTGCATTTAATAATTTTAAAATAAAAGTAGTTTATTTCATTACAATTCATTAAAATTACTGCCTGAAAATATTTTTAAAAGCTGAAGCGTTTTTGAGAATAAAATCAAGGAAGTCCAACAATTGCTCGCTTTTAAAGCTTCCTCGTGCATGGATTCACGAGCGCATGGATTAACCAGCATTCATGGATTCACCAGCATTCATGGATTAACCAGCATTCATGGATTAACCAGCATTCATGGATTAACCAGCATTCATGGAGTTGTTATCCCTGTTCGTGCATGTATTTCATTTGTTTTGGATCGATTCACAATTTTTCTTAATTCCTTTTTATTGAATAATTGAGTAATTGAACAGTATTAATTGAATGTTAATAATGGAATAGTAATAACTGACTAGTAATAATTGTACTTAAAAATGATATTGTGATGAGGAATTGATGACACTTCATACCGATTGAAAGTCTTGGCTTTAATTTCATTTCATTTACAATTCATTATTTATTTGGAATTTATTATGGTTTTGGTTTTTATTTTTTTAATATTTCAATAAAATACTTCTATTAAAAACACTTCTATTAGGAATTCTTTTAAAAGTTCAATCTTTTTATATTATATTTCCATTAGGACATCACAACCTATTTTATTCGTAATGTCAGTTGCACCTCAAAAATAAGGATTTGAACGAAAACAATTTATTCGACAATTTTCAGCCTTCAAGTTGCATTCGTCAAGCTAAATAAAGGAATTCAAGTAAACCATGTAAATGAATTGATTGAAAGTGATTGCATCAAAATGGGTTCAATTAAACGTCCTTCAATGAAATTTTCATTACATTCGAAAGAGATCATCGGATTTAAGCTAAAGATTTAAGCTAATTTAAGCTAAGATGGCTTCCTCTAAGGACCCCAAAAAGTGGCGCATCAAACGATGGAGACGACGAAGGGACTCCCAGGGACATCATCCTCCCCCCATCTGACATGGAGGCAGTGGTCCCCCTTCTCCTCGGGCAGGTAGGACACCGTGCAAATGCCCGGTTTCTGCTTCTTGCATGACAACTCCTTGACTGGAATTCCCCTCGGTGAAACCATGGCAACGACCATCAGAGCAAAACCTGACAAGAATTCAAATTAGGTTTATTAAATTTTAACGGGAAGACATGTAATTTACTCGATGACAAGTATTTCACTAGAAATGTTTTGGTTTTTTTTTTACTAATGTCATCATTTTGATTGCAAATGCGATCTTTACATTTTAATTCTTTACAATTGTGAATATTTTGGCTTTACTTGGTTCTCAGACAAATATTCAACCCGCATTTAACTATTTAATAATTAGTGAATGTTAAATAATTAATAATATTTATTATTATTGTTAATATTTATTATTATTTGTTTATTATTAATGTTATTAGTAATAAATATTATAATTATTAATGTTATTAATAATAAAATTAATTATTTAATAATAATTTACAACCAGTTAAGTATTCATTTAACAAAATCCAATACTAATTAGATCTGCCACCCACCCGCTTCCTTAAACTCGACGTTGAAATTCCCAATCCTGCTGATGTGGCCCTTCTTGAGTCCAGCACCGCTGACCACAACTTTGTTTGCATCCCCCCTCAACACTTTCTTTGACGATCCTGCCTTCTTCTCCTCGGTCTCCACTTGAATCGACGATGTTTCGTGGCTGTCACTCGTCTTGCCAAGACCTTGAATATTTTTTATAAGTTTAATATTTTCAATATTCGTATAGATGTTTCTCGTGGTTTATAATTTCTAAAATGAAGTATTAAAATAAACATTTAACTGTTTCAAAAAAACTGTGGTTGATTGGTATTTTAGTTTAAAATATTTGTACGTAAGCACGAAAGATGTTCGAAATGTGTTCACAACGAAGACTTGTTGTTGCCTTCAACTGAGATTTAATGTAACGAGAATTTTCGGAATTTCCATAGATTTCGCTTCTTTCAATCCACCATTAACAAATCACCTCAATAATTTATCGAGTGTTAAATTTACCATCAGTACAATCTAATTGCAATTTACAGCTTTAAATTAAAAATCGATAAATAAATAATGAATTACAATAAATAAGTCATAATAAATGAGAAATTACTAAATGAGACTCTTTGAAATGCCAACCTCCAACTTTGACGAGGAAGGGAGATCCAGGCACGTTGACGTTGCAGAACTTGGCGGTGACGAGGTACTCCCCGGGACATGTGGGGGTGTAAGAGAACTCGTACCCATCCTCGACATCGCTGCAACTGATGGCAACCCTACTCGGGCCTTCAATGAGGATGCATAGGGGCCCTGAACCCGCGTTCGTCGTTATAGCGTAGAATTTGCTCAGACTTCCTGCAGGTGATGTTTGTTATTGTTTGCAGTGCTTATGAAGCACTATTATTAGCATTATGTGATATTGTTATAAGATAATATATATCATAATAAACAATATTGTCATATTGTTAATTTTCACAAATACATCATAATAAATAATAGCGTTATTAATATTCACAAATATATCATAATATTAATATTAAATTATAACTATTAGTAATATATTATATTTATTACACAATATTATTATATAACAAATAACGTGAATAGTAATGTACTTATAAGATCAAATCATAATAAAAGTTAAGTTTCTTTAGAACCTGCTTTCCCCGTTACAATTCCTTTTCCTTCCATTTTGATTTGTGCAGGATCAGCTCCCAGCCTCCCAACCAACATCGGCAGAGGACTCCCTGGGATGTGAGAGTCGTTGAACTTCACAGTCACGTAGTACAAACCATTCTCTTGCGGAGTGAACCTGAACAAACATAATTATTGAATTAATGCAATCAATAAATTAATGCGTTTATTGAATTAATTTAATTAATGAATTAATGCAATTAATAAATTATTGCGTCTAATAAAAATGCAGCTAACGCTTTAATGTTATAAATTTTGTTACTTTTGGAGCAATTAATAAATGAAATTAATGGTTTTTTTTATTACTTTTCAGAAGTAAGGTTAAATCTTGTTAAGTCTTGTTATGTCTTGTTAAGTCTTATATGGAATTTACGTTAAAATAAAATATTATTGCTTAAATCCTGAGAAAAGTTGAATTATCTTCAAAACATTTGCAATAATTAAAGTTATTTTATTGCAATTTGGAATTACAAAGAATTAAGCACTGGGGCAGAAAGAAGATGTTTTTAAACAAAGAATGAAGATTTGTTGTCGACTCAAACTGATTGGCTTTGTGTTGTTTCTTTGTGAGAAAAATTAATGTTTCAGTAACATTTCAGTAACATTTCAATAATATTTCACGCTGATATTTTGTAAGATGGGCTTTCGATTTTGTTCTGAATCTCTGTGAAAATGAGGTTATTGGTTCAAAAGAATTTACACTTGTAAAGCAATATTTTAATATAAAATATTGATAATCATCTAAATGCAAACGTTAAAATGAAATAAATCAAAAATAATTATTAGTTTTTAATAATTAATAATAATCATCGTATATATAATAATAAATTATTTGTCATTAATGTGTTATTAATATATTAAATTATTATTTGCAGAAAATTAATGACCTGATCATAAACTGATCAACATCGAGCTTCTCGATGACGATTTCTTCTTTCGCACCTGTTGGAGTCGTCAAGAATCCCGCCAAAGAACCTTGCATTCCATTCAAATTCACCTGGAAAGTGGCTGCTTTGAAGACCTGCAAACAACTTTCTTCTTGGAAATTATGCAACATGTAACTGTGTAATAATTGCACGAGTGTATTTGATGTTTAAAGAACATTACTTTTGTAGCACTTACCATAAAATAAATTTTTCATTCATAAAATATGTTATTCATTCATAAAATATGTTATTCATTCATAAAATATGTTATTCATTCATAAAATAAATTATTCATTCATAAAATAAATTATTCATTCATAAAATGTATTAATCATTCATAAAATATATTATTCATTCATAAAATATTTTAATCATTCATATTAAAAATGTAATTATGGTTTAAAAAAAGAGAGGTTCACATTTTTACGGAGAAAGTTTTGTTTGGTTTAATTATTAAAATTAATTAAAATTAATGGCGCACATGGCTTCATTTTTTTCGTTCGTTTTTGTGCAAAAGAGTTCCTTAATAACTTAACATTTGGAGGACGCTAAGTGACCTCAAAGACACTGACGTATGTTTCTTTAAACTTGGAAAACTTTCTTTTCATAAATGTTCAACAATATTTGCTTGAATTTGACCATATTGAATTTATTGTTTGTTTGTAAATAATAATTAATGAATTGCAGCCGCATTTGCACAGAGTTGGTTGGCGACTGAGTCTTAACGTATGCTTTAACATGTTAAATCTTCAAGTTGATAAAGCACTCTCTAAATGTCATCCAAAAATCCTAAAAATTTTGCACAAATGTTGCTTTCCATAAAATGAACGAAATTAAAATCTATGCAACATTGATTCCAAAAAATGTTATTTTGATCGCTCTAGTATGAAATACTTGGAAAATACAAGACATTGAAGACCAAGTCTATCAACATGCATTACTGGTATGTCATTGATAATGCAACTTAAGAAAGAAATATTAAAAAATAATTAACCAACAAATAATAATTAATAATAATTAATAATAAATAGACCTCAAGTCTCTGTCTCTGAGGGCTTGAATGGTGATCTTCTTAGCTTCCTTGCAGTCAGGATCAACTTGGATTGTTATTGGAGACCTCGGGATGTGAATGCCGTCATACTTGAGACCAATGGTGTACTCGCCTGACATTATTATATTGTTATGCAATGTTATTATTATTATTATTATTATTATTGTTATTACTATTGTTATTATTATTATTATTATTATTATTAAAATTATTAAAATTATTTATTGAGAAATAATGATATTGCAATTAATTTAACAGTTTAGCGCTATTAAGAAGAAAATAATTTCCATTGCTTAAAAAAATTAGGAAAAGGTTAAACCATCTTAATGGTGGTTGTAACTGTAGATGGATGTATTGGTAATTGAGATGAAACAAAGAGCAACACTTGTGATGATGATGATGATGATGATGATGATGATGACGATGACGATGACGATGACGATGACGATGATGATGATGATGATGATATTGATGGCGGAATTAAGGTTTGTTCTTATCATTATTATTATTATATTAAATATGTAATTGTAAGTTATGATTAGCCGACCTTCCTTATCAACGGAGTAAATAACGTGAGCAAATCCAGTATGGGTATCCACGATTTCCAGCTTTGCCTTTGACGGCCCATCCATGGCCACCGCCAACACACCAGCTCCGGCTTCTCTGGTGTACACGTTGAATTCGTCTGTTCGAAGTTTTTATGGAATTGGGTAATTAATTAATTAAATAATAATAATAAAATAGTTAAGGAAGTTTAAACATTTATTAAAAGAATTGTTTTTATTTTCCCCCCAAAAATTGTAAAAAGTAATAATAATAATCTAATAGTAAATTAGTAATACTTAAATAATAATAATAATAATCTATTAAAATAATCATTAAAATGATAATTAACATGAAATAAAATAATGAAATAAGGGTTTGTATCTCACTTTTAACACCAACAACCCCCCTTTCAAGTCCCACTCCTCCAAATTCCACCTTGTGAGTCCCACCAATGGGGGACGATCCAACAGTGAACGGGAGTGGGCTCCCTGCAGTATTCAAATTGATTAAATACATATTTTTAATACATTAAAAAATGCCATAATTGGACTCCAATGTTATCATTAGACCACGTTGTTGATGTACAATGTGATGATGTTATCATAAAATTAATGTTGCAATCAAAGCACATTCATCGTGCGAGATTATCGTTCTGCACATTTTTATTTCGATGTTTTTGAAAAATAATGGCTAAGTGCAATTTAATTAAATAATTAATTTATTTATTTTATTAAAATAAAATAAATTTTTAATTTTTAATAAATAATGTAATTAGAAACGAATAATGTAAATAATTATCAAAATCTAATTATTAAACAAATAATAATAATAATATTAATAATAATTTCCACCGACCGTTAACATGAATTCCCTTCATCTTGAGACTGACGATGTTGAGACCCTTCTCTGAAGGAGTGAATTTGACAAGAAACTTCCCTCCAGGTTGGTCACGAATTTCACACAACTCAACACTTCCTGACGGAGAAGTCAGTTCTGCCTCCATATCCATGGGACTGCATCCTTCCGAGGTCAAGGTTTAATATTACATTTAATATGATATATTATATTTAACATGATATATTATATTACATTTAATATTTAGCGTAAATATTAAGCTGGGTGGTTTTAAACAAAGACAAACAAACATGGATTCTTGCTTTTACCGTCGCTTGTGAGAACGCAACCCTCTGAGTTAACTTGCAGTAATTAATATTACCCATTATTTACTGTAAATCAATATTGTATATTTATTTATTATTTACTGTAAATCAATACTGTAAAAGTCATGATTTATTAATACATTAATAATTATTATTATCCATCACTTATTATCCGATGATAACTTCGACGGACATCAAAACACGTTTTTGAAATATTATAAAATATGATTTTAACAATTGTTTTAAAACATGTTAATTTCATTTTAGTTTATTTTTTATTCCACAAACTGAAGGGCCCTGTGGACCACCAGCACAAACTTATACAGATTGCATATGGGAACGAAAACATATTTTAGTTATTTATTTATTAAATAAATTTATTACTAATATAGTTATTATTATTATTATTGTTATTATTGTTGTTATTGTTGTTATTATTATTATTATTATTATTATTATTATTATTATTATTATTATTATTATTATAATTTTATCNTCATCATCATCATCATCATCATCATCATCATCATCATCATCATCATCATCATCATCATCATCATCATCATCATCATCATCATCATCATCATCATCATCATCATCATCATCATCATCATCATCATGGCCAACATATCTGCAATCATTATCAGACCGCTAATGCATCGGAGAGGGACCATACATTCAAAAGTTCCATAATCAGATTAAGCTCAAAATGCCACTTTGAAAAACCTGAAAGCATTCGCTCCTAAATGGCGGGCTGAATACCTCGCATGAGCAGACGCCAACCCGTCCTAAGCCAACAATTTTCAATCAAATTGGTAAAAAATGAACTCCTAAAGTTTGAAATTCCATTTCGTGTGCGGCTTCATTTTATTTGTTGTGGCGTGATGTTCGAACGTTTGGGGGAATAATTTGGAAATGTTTTCGCATTTCAGCAAGGCAATTTGTTTTCCACTTTGTGAGGGAAAAAAATAGAAAAAGGAAATCGAAACCAGTGGAAATGTTCGCATTCAATTCATCGAAGCGAAACCATCTTGTGGACGTCTCTAGGATGGAAAAATGTCGAAAGTTTTTGATTCCGCACGAAAGATTTCCATTCTTTCCTTGGATTTCACTTCTCTCGGAGTTCAATTCCAATTTCTTTTATATCTTCCTTCGATCCATCCATCAATCCATTCATTCATTCATTCCTCTATTAATTCGTCCATTCATCCACATTTCCATCCACTAGTCCATTTACTGTCGTCCATCCATTATTCGGCGAATCCCTCCATCTAGCGACCAATCAATGCTTAATCAACCAGTTGGCATTCAATCAATCCAAACATCTTCCTTCCTTCCATTTATTTAGTGAAACTGACCCAATAATGTTTCTTATCTGTCATCAAGCAGATTAAAACAACCATCATGACTACGACGTCGACCATAGCAATGATGATGATGATGATGATGATGATGATGATGATGATGATGATGATGATGATGATGATGATGATGATGATGATGATGATGATGATGATGATGATGATGATGATGATGATGATGATGATGATTATGGCGATAATTGTGAGTGAGGACGACGACGACGTAATGATGATGGTGGTTTGATGGTGATAACGATAACGATGACGATGATGATGATGATTATGGCGATAATTGTGATAACTTCTTTTACTGCAGAAGATTTCACAATAATAAAATAATATTTGCGGTTAAATATCAACTTATTAAAATATTATGTTTGATCATCCGATTTAATAAGAAATAATCGCACTCGTAATGTGTTCTCCTCCGTACTTGACTCCCAAAATGTAACTTCCGGGTTCAGGTGGGCGATAATAAACAAGAAATTCTTTTGGCTTTTCAGCGGATTGTTTCGACTTTATGTCAGTTCTGAATGGACCTTCCAAACTCACTGTGAGTTCTCCGTATCCTGTTCGACATTAATGAAGTCTTACGATTTATTGTGTGCATTACGTAACCTATTTAATATTAATAATTATTTTTATGGCTCAATTCAATATGATCACTGGTGGGTTGGTTATTTTACAAATCTTAACTTGTAGCTTAACGAACAAAATAATCAAAATATTCTTAAGTATGTACGAAAATTATTAATTCTTAAATATTTCCTCCCCTCACTAGCGGCTAGCCATGCCCCCGAGCTGTTACAAATCCAAGTTTTGTTATTACACTATTTATTTTCTGAATCTACAGCTACAAAAGCAGAAAATGCAGATATTTACAAAATAGGAAAGCAGAACCTTAAACCTTAGACATCATCAGTCTATCAATTTCATTATTTAAAGTCTCCTGGATTTTATTATTTCTTATTTTTCAATTACACCATCAAAATCTCCATTAATTTTTCTTTAAATAAAATGACAAGGTCACTTCATCTTTCCTGGCTCATCAGAGTTGATCTCTGATGTGTCCTTGTTAACTTTAATGTGGAGAACTCCTTTCACAACTAGCGTTAGACATAGCTTAACTTACTATTTACTATATTCAGGCCCACAAATATTGTATTTTTATTAATCAAAGCTTTTTTGAGCCCCTAAAAATTTAGCGCCCAGGGCATCTGCCCCTCTGCCCCACCGTAGGCCGTTGCAATAAATCAAGGTAAATTATTAATCCACTCGAAATGTTAAATTTATGTAGTAATCAATAATTAATTAAAACGGTTTTTCTCAAAAAATCCAAATCCAACCAGCTTCGGCCACATTTAAGACCAAGTTGTTCCATTGACCTGCCAGTCCATCCTTAACTGCTCCTGATACCTTCACCTTATCCAAGTTACAAACCTCTTTGTCCCCCACGTTGATTTGGAAAGGACTGCCCTTGAACTTTGAACCATCGTGACTCAAATCCACTGTGTAGTTGCCCTTCTTATGAGGTTGAAAACAGGCCAAACCTGATATTGATTATAAATACCTTGGTTACAACTTGTCACATATTCAATAATAATTGGATTATTAAATGATTATTTACCATATTTTTTCATATCCCCATACCCTTTTCATTGTATATCAATGATCTTCCTAACTTATTGTTATAACCCTGGCGCATAATAAAATTAAATAATTAAAGAATATTTAAATTTATATTATTCCAAGGAAATATTCCGTAGCTTCTGATACTTGGTCGTCAGTTTCACAATAGCACAAAAGCATCCAAGACGAGAGCGAAGACAGTCTGGTCTGACCTAGAATCTCAGATATTCGACTCGATTATTCAGTTTGACTATCAGAATACTTGCGCAATAAACTTAATAGTTAACTTGTTTGCGGACCCCCGGGTTATTTCAATATTCAAAGATACTGGTATTGTTTGCAAAGTATTTGCGGATGATGTTAAGCTCTATTGCTCCCTAACTTCATCCCAAACTCAACTGCAGTCTGCTCTCAACAGGGTACTCAGTGGAGTCACGTCTGGCAACTTCAGCTCGCACCAGAGAAATATCAGGTTTCTTGTCCTCAGTCTCGTGGATGATCTTTCTCTTCAAGGGACCAGGTTGTCTTAAAGCTTGCCTTCTGCACTGTTTCCCGCTTTAATGCGTTAATAAGCGACTTTGACTTTAATAGTTACTTAACATTGATTACTTAAGTAATAACTTAACTTAACTTGATTATTCTTGCCATTCGGAGCGGCTTGTTGTTCTTTTTTGTATGTAAATTGTACAGATTTGTATTAGTGGTCTGAAGACCCTTCAGTTTGTTGAATAAATTATAAATTTTATCTACAATTTCTAAATCATGTTTAATTAAAACTTTCATTTAAAAAAAATCAAGTTATAATAATAATAATAATAATAATAATAAGATTATAATAACAACAACATGAATTACAAGTTCCTTGCATCGGATGTTAACAAAGTGCTTCAATTGATTCCTTCAGAACGAACATCAACATGCTCAGCTTCGGTGGAATGTTTCTTAAAATGTTTGGCTTTTTTTTAGTGGCTGAGAGGTTCTTGAGATATCATCACCATCACCACCATCATCGTAGTCATCATCATCATCATCATCATCATCATCGTCATTGTCGTCAATAATCAATGATAAGGAAATTGTAGCCATCACATTATTGGTCCTAACAAAAAATAGAATTCTTGTCTTCTTGCTGGTTTAGCAGTCCCTGAGAAGGAAGGGGATGTGGTGGGGGAAGACGAAACATAGGAGAATATTTCAAAAGCAAGAATTGAAGGAAATTAAGTGAATTGAATAGTGAATTGAATTGAATACCAACGCAAGGAAGGCGAAGTTTTAAGGAAAGAATCCGAAACTAAGCACCGAGGTGAAAGAAATCGAAATGAAAAATAATTGTTTTAAAAATGGGAGCACTTGAAGCACGTTGAAGAATAAATGCCTGCTCAGATTTTGCAAAAACCAAAAGAAACCAAACCGGCGTGAATAATTTATGAGAACCATTATTCATGAAATATTGCGCCACTAATTCTTATTATTCGTGAAATATTAAGTCATTAATTCTTATAAAAAATAAACTTTTTAAAGTGTTATTCATATTCGATAAGAAATCAGTTACAACTGAAACATGCTTTTATAACAAATAATGTGATAAGATTGATTAACAATATTCAATGATAATGATTGGACGATTGAGTGATTGGATGATTGAATGATTGAATGAATGGATGATTGGATGATTGAATGATTGAATGAATGGATGATTGGATGATTGAATGATTGAATGAATGGATGATTACGACAATATCGGTTAGTTGTAAGCCTTGCCTATTTCGCCGTTGGTGAGTTTCTTGAGTGAGACTTGTTCAAGCAGTGCCGAAGGAGCTTTCAAATAAGCAATCAACCCGGTGATCTCAGAGCATTTGACGCCCAATGAGTATTCCCCTGGCGTGCTGATCTGGTGGACTGACTTCTTTGTTCCGAGACCTTTCAATTTATTATGCATACAATGATTACAATGATTACATAATAATAATTTTATGAACGCTTTACTTTTAAGACAAAATTATAAAAAATATTTCCGAAAATAAAATTAATATTGACGTTGATGGTTGTGGATTCAACAATTTCTTGATTTTAAAAGTGAAATATCTCGTATTTACGTTGCGAATTATGGTCTGACAATTTCAGAATATGTTCATATTATTAGAAATATTATTTTCAAAGTGGGAACTATTTTAATAATAATAATAATTTATTTTTCATACCAAATGAAAGCAACTTGGTTAAGTGATTATAAAGATAACGACAAGTCGTAAAGTTGGAGATCTGAATTTGTTGGATTCACAGATGCTCAGCAATCGATCCGATAATTATATATTCTTAATCTTTTCTGCTTATTTTTCACCTACTTAATAACCATTACCAGTTACATTTAATTTTTATTATCCGCCCCCGAGGCTGGTGAGGTTGTAAATGTTATTTTGATTACCATTTATTTAATCATATGTAAATATAGCTTTATGGATTTATAATTTAATTTATTTATAATTTAAAAAAATGTAGTCGAATATTATTAAATCAATAATAACTTAAAAGTAAAATAATGAAACTCCAAAATTCTGAGCATGGAAAACACTTTGAAAGCCTGACAACATCTCTCATTGAATCACTGAGAACATAAAAATCTCCTCTGAAAATGCGAAAACTGCTCTTCAGGAATCTTAATGGAAGTTTTTAAGTTACAAGGATAACATGTCACAAAGAATGTGATGTATTACAAGGATAACATGTCACAAAGAATGTGATGTATTACAAGGATAATATGTTCTGGAGTTATGCCTTTCGTGGCTAAAACTTAAATGTTCTAAAATATTATATTTACAAACACATTTTAAGATAACTAAATAAAATAAAAACAAATTATTTATAGAAATGATTACAATCGTCACGAGATACAAACGATGTAACCATGTAATCCATGCTAATATGCGAACAAGTGCAATGTAACAATGTAATAATGTAACAATGAAACTATGTAACAATGTAACAAGTGAATAAAACAATTTTTTTTGTTCCGCAAAATCATACCGTGTTCCAAGGTTTCCTACAAGTCCCTTGTTGTAATGTTATAATGCTATACTTTTGTAATAATGTAATGTTAGTAATATATATGTTGGAATGTTGGAATACTGCACTTTTTTAATATTGAAATGTTGGAATGTTGAAAGTTAGAAAAGGAAGCTCCAAAATTCTTGGAATGCAAGTAAAACTTTCAGCATATTTTGATTCAAGTGTTCCTTATTTTATCTCGTCTGAAACTCTGGCAGTGTGTTGTTAAATTGTTCATAATATTTAAATGTAATTTATAATTCTTTCTCTAAGATCATCAGTTTAATAAAGTAATATGTACTTGCAGACAAATTTCAAATATTGCAAAAGTTACCCTTAAAACACCTACAAAATAATCCTGATTGAAACTTTCCAACCTGAAATCTTGGCAGAGAAAGGTGATCCATTTATGTGATTTCCTTTAACTTTGACGTTGATGAGGTACTCACCAGGTGTGAGGGGTACGTACTCCACCTGCATACCTTTCTTGTCCTCTTTCTTCATTACTTCTGTCTTCTCTGGACCTTCTATATCCACAGTTACGTCATCTATAATTAGAAAATACAATTAGAAAATATAATTAGAAAATACAAACAATATTATGTAATTCTATCAAATAATTGTGACTTAATTTATTCTTAATATGAATATTTGTAAGTTGTAAATTGATGTAACAAAAATAACTGAAAATCCAAAAACATGTCCGAACAAATGCTGATCAACGAATTCCTGACGTTGTAAGAAATTCAAACAATGGAGTTCTTAATTTACTCGCCCAGCTTTGGTGCCCTTGAAATGCGGAAGAATGTTTTTTGACCACTCCTTCCGTGAACCAATCCTGGTCCGTAAGCTGACAGGAAGCACTTATCCACCATGCCAACGTACATGCGCAGTGGAGAGCCTGAGATCACGTGATAGTTGTGAGCAAATCATGATGACGATGATCTGTCGTTGAATGTGGACATTAAAGCCGTTGTGAAAAATAAGAACGTTTAGAAAACGAGATGTTTTGTTAGAAGCAATTTCAAGTTTTTGTCCGTAAAAACTGAAGATTTAAAAGAAAGTAAAAAACTACAATTGATTAAAGTGCTGTTTTAAGATGTTGTATTACATTTTTTCTACCGACAAATTACTCCTGCATCCACCTTAGTTAGACCCTTGTTTGAAATGGTCGAAAGCAATGAAAAGCAGTAAATCTTCCCAAGACGTCATCATCTGCTCATCACATCTTCTGATTGTTTCATATTTTTTCTCTCATTTCTTCTCCTCCATCTTTTGAGATCCCAGGTCTCAAACGGAGACACAAAAATCATTCCTTAAAATTCCTTTCTGTCGCATATTTTTTCTACAAAAACTTTGCGTCCATTAGAATTTGTGTTCATAATTAAAAAATAAACACTAACAATTTTTCCAAATTCAATAATAATAATAATGATGATGATAATAATAATAATTGATAATTATAATAATAACAATAATAACAACATATTAATAATTAATATAAATAGTAGTATTAATATTATTGTTAACAAAGCAATTAATACGATTGTTAACATTAACAATTACTAACAATATTATTATTATTATTAAATAACAATTATTAAAAATAATAATATATTATTATAATATTATATTATAATATATTATATTACGATATACAATATATAATTATTATATTAATATATATTATATTATATTATAAATAATATTAGTATATATATATATTTATTTATATTTAATATATATTTATATATAACAATTATTAATAATAATTTCTATAATAAATATAATTTATTATTATTAATTATTAATTATATTTATATAAAATAAGTATTAAGTATAATTATTATTATATATTAATTAATTATAATTATAATTACTAATGCATATTATTAATTAATATATATAATTGCAATTAATTATAACTATAATTATTAATGTTTATTATTAATTATTATGTATAAATAAAATATAAATATATATATTACATTGTTATTATTGTTATATATTAATAATATTTAACATTATTCTTAAATATTAATTAAATTAATTAATTAAAATATTATCTTAAATAATAATTATTATTATTATTAATCATCACCATCACATACATTATAATAATAATCATCATCATCTTAGTCGACGTCTCCATCATCATCATCTTCATCATGTCAAAACACCATAATCCATCACCTTCCTTGTTCTGCAACTGATTCTGATTTCTTGTGCAAAGAACGAAAAAGTGCCCACAAAATGTGACTAATTCTCAATATTTGTAAGTGATTAATCTTTCTGTCTTTAATTTAAAAATTGTCGGTGGTATTTGTTAATAATATTCTTTTATTTTTAAATCTACTTTTTATCATTTTCAAAGATATTTGCTGCTATTTAAAAATAATATTACATATCGATAAATTTACCATTTATTCTCAGCCTAAATTTCCTGCAGACATATTTTAAAGCGATAAAAAAATGTTTTCAGCATTTTTATGCTTCTGGTGCCAAGAATTTCTGAGCAGCTGCGATGATATTCTCGTAAAACATGTTGTTTCTTTGCAGGAAATGACATTAGCAGCATTTCAAACATTTCACGCGAATACTTTTTGTAAGAAACTGTCTGGAAATATGAATGCCACGCCATGCGTTTAAATGTCATTTTGGGAAGGCATTAAGATGATCTCTTAACACGAATAACGAAATATCTCAGAAAAACATAATTATTTGAAAGTTATTCTTTAAAATGTTATTTTAATTTTCTAACATTTTGCAGAATATTTCACACATTTGACGGTTTACATGATTTTTAAGTCTTCATGGCAAACACATTAAAGACACAACGTTTATTTTCCTATTTTAAGTTCATTCATCTCAAATAAAATCATACAAAAGCGGGTTTTTGTAAATTGATTGCTCATTAATTGCTCGAATAATGATAGCAATGAAAATAGTTACAATAATAAATAATAAATAATATTAAATATCAAATAATAATTATTAATAAATAATAAAATTAATTGATGGTTAATTAAATGAAAAACCTCACCATCGAGTTGAACTTCGTTGTGCAAAACATTGAACTCGTAGCTTCCAACTTCTTGAGCCACGAAGTTGATTGAAACTGAGCCATCGGAGTTCGGCTGAACGGAGGAGTGAGGATCCATTGGGGTTGGCTGGTTTTATTTACAAATATTAAACATTTTAGTGAGGAGTGAGGATCCATTGGAGTTGGCTGATTCATTTCAGTGAATTAAAAGAATATTGAACAAAATATTCTGGTTTTATTTATAAATATTAAACATTTTAGTTACAAAGTCTTCGTCATTCTGTACTTTTGTTCGGATTGTGAATCCATTTAATTTATTTTATTTGAATTTTCTATACAAACTCAACAGGGGTGGTCTGGTTCATATCACAAAAAATCATTGATACATAATAAATAAATAAATCATTTACTCTCGTCATCTGATAATAACGTTTTTAAGTTACAATTGACTGAAAAATTTATTTCCCGAATTCCATAAGAAATCTTTGATGTTATTTATGCAATTAAAACAAAATATCTTATATATTTAACGAAAAATAGTGCAAATAATTTATTAATACATGTTAAATAAATAGTGTTATAAATATATCATTAATTAGAAATACTGTAATTAATTGTTATTACTGAGAAATACATTTGCTGTCGTAAAACTTGCAAAACTGTCGAATTATCTCAAACAAAATATTACATCTACTCATTTTTAATCAATATTAACAAATTCTAATTATTTTCCGAAATGCGTTGTTATTAAAATTTTTAGATATCTTTCTGCATTATTGAAATCCACTTTTGATAAAATTTATTATCTTTGGTTAATTAAGAGTCACCTCCCTCACCTGTTTTTTGTTTTTGGTCACAAACGAATACGAAGTTCCAGAGTGAAGCATCTTTTAAAAATATTAAAACCAAAGATTTAATCCTAGGAACCCTAAAAAGCGAACAATTGACTGAAGATAGGAGGCTGAAGTGATCCCTGTGAGGAAATATAAGGCAGGATGTGGCTATAAAATTAAGATAAGCCCGCTACTGTAACTCGCAAGATATATCGCACGAAGCTCCTGCCGGGATTTTTCACGATATCAGTCTTCCTTGTTTGGACATTTATGCGGGAAAATGCTTAAAAGCTTCCGACGTTTGAATGCGCTTGATTTACAACGTGAGGCCAAAAACTCTTTCAGGTTAAAGGGAAAAATGAAACTTTAAATGTGATAGCTTAATCATTTTGTGTCAGATATATGTGTCAGATGCCATTTTATTTTATTACTTGCCAAAAATTAGCATGGATTTTTTTTTTACTGACAAAGTCCGTGAATATGATTTTGTGAAAGTTGATCTCGAATCTTCCGCATTCATCGGAAACACCTGCTCATTTATAGACCCTATCAAGTCTGCTTTCACAGGAACACGTTGGAGTGACGCTTTAAGTATCATTACCACCATCACCAAAGGTGCTATTTTAAAAAAAAAGTGAGCTTTAAATATTGGCTATAAATAACAATTTATACCTCTTCTATGAAACCGATTTTTTAGCATTTCGTAAAATCAATATACAGTCTAATTTTATTTTTTTCGCATTCATTCACGCGAATTTTTGTGAACACGAATATATAACATAATATGTAATATCTCTGAGCACACAATTCAACATTTATCAACATGGAAACCTATGCCACAATTTTCAAGCTATCCATTCAGATAAATGAGGATATCCTGGAGAGTACACTCGTACAATAAACAGTGTTGTGAAAAGTACTGCGCTTCAATAGTTAAGTAAAAGACAACACATCAAAAATTTACGTTAATAAAAATAGAAGTATTTGTTAAAAAATGTACTGAAATAAATTTAAAAAGTATCAGCATTTCAAAGTTACTTAAAAAGTAAAAGTACTGAAGCTGCTTTTGTCATTCGTCAACCATCTCATGTTACATTATTGTGATCGTACATCATTCCATCTGTCTGAATAATATATAAACTGTTACAACCACAAACTGTTACTACCAATTAATTAATTATAACATTCGCACTCATAAAAGTGTTTTTCTTCAATCAATGTATAATGGATAGTCCTACATAATCAAGTCCTCAAACAGTTTGTCACTCATTCTACTACACACTGTCTAGTAGAGATGGCATGGTCGGTATTAGTCGGTCATTAGTCTGGTATATAACCAGGGCTGTGGAGTCGGAGTTTGGTCTTTTTCGAGCCTCCGGAGTCGGATGATTTGGGATCCTTAAATTAATTTATTTTTACTTCAGCTTCATTAGTGTTTAACATTTTTACTAGTACAAACGTTCTATCCTTTGCAAAATTATATTTTATTTATTTGGAATGTTTTGGTTGCGCAATTAGCCGGAGTCGGAGTCGGCGTCGGATGATTTTGGTCCTGACTCCACAGCCCTACATATAACAATAAATATAAAACCGTACGAATGCCTGAGCACACTATTGATTTTTTCCCGCAAATCTACTGGTATTGACTCAAAATGCAATAAGCTGCATAATCGACTTAAACTTTATGTATTTTTTATTTACGTTTAGTTCTGTTTACATTACTTTGTAACGCTTTACGATGGACAGATAGGTTACTTCGGCTGTACTTGAGTAAAATAACGCGTTACTTTTACTTCGTTACCGAACAACACTGATAATAAACATTGAAAGCAACTAAATATTGTGAATGATTTCCTTGGTTTAATTAAATTTGAATGGCCAGCAGTTCCGTTTTGCCACAAAGTTATTTAATGCATTAACTTTCCGTCAAATTTGGCACTCAAATAATGCTGTCAATTCTCAGAAGTTAAACTCCATTACTTGTCCGAAGCGAAAGTTTATAGCTAAAAATTCTTCTACATTGAGGCAAAAAAAAAACTAATCAGAAATCGAGTTAAAATTCTTATTAGAAAAGTTTTTTCGCTTGTTGAGAGAAACATAAGATGTTCTCAATCAATCCAACGATTATCCCCTTCAGATGGCTCCTATCTCGGGGCTTTAAAGAACTGTTGTGAATCTTTATCGAATTTCCTAGAACTCCCATTTAAATTTGTGCTTCCCGAAACTTTGTCAATCTGAAATTTATTTCATCATATTTCGGCACTAAAAATGTTGCGTTAAATTATGTCTGAGATAAGCAAATTTCTATGGGAAGTTTTTAAAAACTCATCTGTGAACGGTGTTTTGCACGGTGTAGCACTGCTTTTGCATCGAGAAGCAGAAAGCTTCGAATAAAGTGCGCAAGTTCTTGCCGACAGAACTCGGGCTTAACTCTCTCCACAAAGAAACGCTGTACAATCATTACTACGGAATTTACGCCTCGCAGCACGATTTTTCACCTAGAATCGGAATAACTACAAGTAATCCTCTAAACTTTAAGATAATTTGAAATTATGATAATTACTAGTATTGACACCATTCATCAAAAACCATCACAAAATGGCCTTGCTGTTTTAAGGTCTTTGCTTCAGCATGAATTCCAGTTTTCAGTGGCTTTGATAAGAAGCACAGCTCCCAAAACACAGTGGTGATATTTTCCTTCCTCTGAAATTTCAGCCTCACGAGAATGTTGTGATGCAGCGGCCTTCACGACTCTCGGCAGGACCCGGTGCCCTGCATTTTCTTACGGTAAACTAATCACCTCTCACCGTATTGAAATAAAATAATAAAATTAAAGAACTCTATTGGGTGATACATGTCATTTGCCTACAATTTTTCTTTTAAAATTATGTGCAATAACTCATTCGAGCAGCATGTCTGGTTTCCAACACAAATTAGTTTGTTATTCCTGTGACTCAATTTTTTTCATTCAGACATTTTTATGCCAAAATGCTATGTATGCATATTTATATTTCTTTTCATCCAATATATTTAGCTTAAATTTATCTAAATTAATTTAGATTATATTAACAAGAAAAAACTGAGTTCTTGGAAATTTAATCATTGTGACTTAACCACTAATTTTAGTCAACTTCAAGTAAGAGCTTTTAAAAATTTCTAACTGAAAGAAAATATTTGAGTCTCACCAATAAAATGTGTATTTCAAAATTACCACGAACAATATGAACAAAAAATACCAAATAAAATTAGCAGTCAAATCTATAATGTTCATCTCTCCTCATTATTACACAATAGGAGTCCATCCTAATTCCTCCATTTATTGGATGAATCACTCCCTGTCTGTCTTTTCTCTAATAGCTTCCTGCAAACACAAGAAACATGTCACAGACGAAGCCTTTACATTGCACATCCACTTTTTAACAAACTTTAAATCTCTCTTCAATGAGTGATATTTCACTAATCAAGTCTGTTATTGCATTTGTGAATGCCTCCTGTGGGCTATATTCTGGAGTGGTCTGAACTCTTAAAATGATTTTGTGATCAAGAGGATGAGGGACCTTATACCCAGCAAACAAAACACCAGGATCCTTACATAGCTGACTGAAATTTAAAAAGTGATTTGATGAATCTTTTGGCAATCCAAAAATCATTTGTTCTTCATGTCTTACTCCCTCAAGAGACCTCCAAGAGTTGAATCTTCCTTCAAAATTGTAAATATACAAGCATTGGGAACCTTTGTATCCTTTTCTATCTTGATCCTTTACAACAATTTGCTTACATTTTAACCAAATTTAATGATTGTGAAATTTGTGATGCTTTAATAAATATAATGTTCAAAGAAAACGACATTCAAAGAATGCTCGAAATAGTAATGACTATGTGAGGTTTTAACTCGACCTTAGAAAACTTATCAAGTCAATTTTCATTAGATTTACAATTTTAGAAAATAAAGCAATAAATAAAAATTCAATTTGTATAAGCAGATTTAATCATTCAAGCTTTAGTGAAAGAAAAACCATGAAGAATGTCCATAAACAGACATTAAGTGAAATGTTGAGGAGATCAATCGGCATTACCCGTACACTTGAAATGTAAAACCCACTTTTTCTCTCCATCAAAGAGAATAAATGATTCAAATGTCGGAGGAGCATTCATCGTTTTTTTGCCAAAAAGCTAAAATTCCGATGACAACAAGGTTCGTCTGCGCAAAGCAGAAATAACAAATGTGTTTAAAATGAAATCTCTCAATTTCTTAGTAAATTCTGCAATTGCTAGAGAAAGCTTGCTTGTCAAAATTTATTAATATAAATATATATTCACATCAATTATTAATGAAAAAATTGCTAAATAGGATAAACTTAGGTATCGTTATCCATTCTACTTTTTATTAAATGCTTATTATAATATAAAGAAAAAACAAATAGTTTATAATCTACTAAAAGTTCAAACTTCTAAAAAATATTATACTTATGCTATTTCTGAAGAGCATAGCTTATCAAATCTTAAATAAAGGCCTGAGTTTCGCAGCAAGTCGCCAGCCTTCACATTTGAAAGCCTTCATTGGTAGTGGGGTGTTGCATTATGGAGGCTCTTAACATTTTGCAGTTGAACCTTCTTCGGAAACTCACTACTAAAGACTATTTCAGAAAATTCATCGGATTTCATCCATAGATTGTTCGATCCACTTTATTTGCGAGGTCTAAAAATCTCAAAACAGATTAAAAAAGATACAATTCCAGTTCACGGAAAGAAATTGATTTAAAGCATCAATAATATATGTGAATATGTTTAAATGACTTTTCATTCATTTCTTTAATTTAAAAAAAATTGCTTTATCTACGAGTACGTTGATTAAAGAAGTAATAAATTAAGTATGTCAAGTTTTCTCAAAATGTGTTTAAAAGGACTCCTTCTTTACCCATGAAATCTCTGCGCAAAACTTGATGTTTTATCCCAATATGCTAGTTTAAAAAATTTAATAAATTCACCGCAATCATCTTGTCTTATAATAGACGTTAATGATGATAATAGTCATCATCTTTCACTACACCTTTGCTATCAAAAACTAGCAGCGAAATTCTTGACTTTTTACAGTGAATAGTTTTGCAGAGATAAAAATTTATTGCAACTCATCTTGCCAGCTATGCATTCAGATTAAAAATAAACTTGCTCATTAAATGGCAAAATGTTGAACATTTCCACACCAACCTTTAGAATTTAAAAGCGATAAGGATTTGAAGTCAGAAATCTTCTCTGAAGTCGTATCACCAGATGCCTCGAACAACCTCGAATACTACTTCGCAGCAAAACTCACAGATTTATTCGCAAGCAAACGAATGAGGAGTCTAAACAAGTCCTTCATCCATCAATTTTTGTTTCATCGCCATGTGTTGTTTGTAGTGCCATACAGGTGATATAAAGCAAAATCCATTCTAAATATACCACATCAAATTGACTTTAAAAGGAAACTCAGCGGCGAAAAGTGTCTCCTTTAATGATCAGTGGTGCTGATAATGATGGAAATGCATTGCTTAACCAATAATTATGATCAATGAAAAATAGATTCAGCTTTCATAAAACTTTGTCCTCATCATAATTTGTTACAAGTTACAAAATAGGGGGAAAGTGATTAATTTTCTTTGCGTTTGTGACGTGTGAGATCGAATACAAATTTCTTGTTCTTGGATTCGTACTTGAGACTTCAGTGCATGCAATTTGTTTATTTAAACAGATGTCCATCGATCACCAGCAGGATGTCGGATCAACCATTTAGCAAAACGTCCCTTCAAGTAACTCCTACCATGGAGTACCGACAGGGAATCATAAGAGGAGTGTCCCGGTTATGAAACGTTTCGGCCCGAACTCCTTACGTTCTCGGGGGGTGGGCCATACCTGTTTGATCAGGCGGGTGTCCCTGTAGGTTACTTGTTTAAGTAAGCCATCTTCAAAACATCAGCCATTATATGGTTTTCAACTAAAGATTCGCGGCGACCTTTGCACATCGACACCATATAATGCAAACTGAGTGTATATATTTTCTTTGAAGCGGTCGCCTTTACTTTTAAAATGCAACCAATTAGCGTAGCGTCCCTTCAATGAACAATTGTGGAGCTTGCACAAGATGGGTTGAGAACGCCACACATTACCACATTACCCAAACTTAAGCCTTCAGTTCTCGAAACCATGTCTGTTGAGATTTAACAAAATACATTTACCAGCTTTCCCTAGCCTCATAAGTTTTCACACATCTAATTTTAATTAATTGTTAAAATTATTTATTAATTAATAACTTCAAAATTATAAATTTATTTAAGTTCTTATTTGAAGCTGCTTTCCAATGAAACTCCTGGTAGTCGATTCCGACTGTGGGATCGCACATCCATCATAATCACGTGCAGATCCTAACCCTATCAGCGATGACTTACCAGGCGCGCATCCTTTGTTTGTGGACATCCTCTTTTGTCCTGACATTCCTCCCTTCTCTCTCCTACTCTTCTTCTACGTCGCTATCGCGACTCGTCTTGGTCGTCCTACACGTCCTTCCATTCCTAAACCGATATCAACTTTCTGAAGGCATTTCATCATTTCAAGTCCATGTCACTTTTTTTCATAAGTTTTAAAGACAAACTGCAATTTTCTTTTTTTGTTGCTTTCTAGTTCGCCAAATAAATCGAAATGTAAAAGTTTCTAAATAAATTCTAATGTCATATTTGTCTTAAACTACTCTTTCAATGCTTGACAAAGATGATGAGGGAAACAATGTGATTCATAGAGTTAAGGAAATTTTTGTGTTTCTTTTTTCGAAGGAAGATTCAACATGATTCATGGATTTGTCCCCGATATGTTGCATGCCCAGCAACAATGTTTTGTCCTGACGAATGAACAAGAGAGCATGAAATAGTCAACTACGTTGCCTCGCAATGGTTATGGTAAATATTTTCAACAATAAAATGGGGTACGGGTCTGGAACTCCCTTCCAGTGATTTATTTCCCTCACCTCAAATTTTGAGAAATGATGATGGTGGTAATGATGATGACGAGCTCCTTGCATATAAAGTTTCAAAAATTGTTTGAAACAAATTTTACATCTTCAAATAACTGAAATTAAGTGCGTTTAAAAGCGACAACTATTTTCTGCACGTGAAAAGTCTCTAAGAATGTGTCTTAGGCGTGAAATTTAAGCCCTATCTTTGAAAGAAAAAAAATTCGTTAGCAGGAATCCGCTCTGTGAATCACGTTCTTTGTCTGACTAAATTATTAACTGCTTGACGTAACATCGGGTCTGTCAGGAGACCTTTGCAACGAATTATTAGAAGAATTTGAGGAAAGGATAAATGGTAGCAGACAATATCTTGTTTTTAGATATTTAATAAGTTGTTGATGATAATGATCGTGAATCAAACTATCACATCAAGTATTCTTAACTTGCATCAGAATGGTCACCAGCTTGTAAAATCTTTGTCGAGGACACAGCTGGAAAATGAAGTACAAATAAGTGTGACATCTCACAGAATTGATCGAAGAAATCTGTAAGGTGCAGAATTGGACGACGCGTTTGGTACCGGCTTGCAAAAAGCTTGAATCACACAGACCTTTTTATTTCTTTTTTATTGAGCCGAACAAGTAAATATGTAAACATTAAACATCAACAGAAAAGTAAAATGCCATCGGCTCAAGGGTCAGTCCTAAGGGAGTGACATCCTGCTATCAGGACCGCCCAGACCATTTTTAAAGGTTGACATTAGTCTGGATAATAAAAATTAGATAATAATTAATGACATTATTGAAATGATGGCGACTCGACAATGAATGCTTTGAACATATGTTTAAACGAATATAAGTTGGGTTGCTGGAATATTGTATGTTGGTTTTGGCAAAGGTTTTTATTTTTGAGCTGTGATGTGTTGTTGATAGTTTTACAAAAAAACTTGTTAAATAAGCTGGGAAGCACGCAACAATCAAATCTGTACATAAAAATACCTGCCTGGTAAGTTAATTTGATGAACTTAAAAAATACTAATTTTTATAGGTACATTTTAACTCATTTAGTATCATTTTCTGGTAACAATAAATAAAGTAAAAAATCCTAAAACATAAAGTAGAACCTGTTGATACAATTTAATTTCTCCTCCATTAAGAGGAAGTGGACAAGGAACCTGCAGGCAACATCAAATGAGCAAGGTCTGCAAAGGTTCCTGCAGCACAATTGATGAGACATCCTACCAAATCGAAGGGGCAAATGGTAATATCTACCAGATCAAGAAGGTTGATGCCTTGCCATGTTTGGAAAACCTGTGCCCATTGATGTGCAGTGATTGTAAGGTATGTATGCATTCATCTACATGCACGAGTCTAGGTGGAAGCTTGCATAACACCACATGCAAGCCCATTCATCTTGTAGTCCAGACTCTTCGCAAGAGAGATGGAATAACATGTCCCAATGATTTAGTTGCCAGACCGGAAGTTCAGATGGAGACACAAACCATTTTTGGCCTCTTTTGGTGGACATTCAAGTGACCTCAAAAAGAAGCAGAAAGTAGGATTCTTTGACAACCTAAGATTTCTTCTTTCATCCTTTGAAAATAAGCAAGACCCAGAGACCATAGCTGGATGTTTTGAAAGGTCAAACCAATTGAAATCCTACTATTTGGCCACAAAGAAGTCCACCAGCACCTACTAATTCCTCCGAGCATCACAAAAGAACCAGCTTACAAAAAGGTCGAAACTCAGAGAAGGTTTTATTCAGCCGCACGAAAGCGACTCAGGGCTAAACCTTTAAGCAAGCCAACGTCTCCAGAAAAAAACACTTTGCTTAATTCCTTGGACGGTGACGTACAGTATGCTATTGCGGGAAGACTCCATGATCACGATTACCAACTGAAATTGTACAAATAACATTTGTCGGGTTTAACATCGCCTAAACATTCTAACGAAACAGTTGGGCGAGATCACATAAGAGAGTAGACAGACATAAAACTTAATTTCACATACATTTATTTACATAAATTTAAAAATAAGAGTAATTTCTAAAAATAAAAACATATAAAATAATAAAAAATTTAAAGGTATTTACTTTTTAAGAAGTTTTAATTAATTATAATTCATTAATATGCATTCGTCTTCTGATTGGGCGATCCGATTTTTTCTGGCAAATGCATGTCTCAGATACATGATTCGACACCTCCAGAAAGCGAAATTATACAAATGCCTATGAGATACCAAGCAGGCTTACGAATAATTAAAGCTGCTTTGTTCTGCGTGATGTGCCTGTCGAAGGCCTGCTTGTAGAAGGGCGGCGAGGGGACATTCGGCTCCTTTGCTATGCTCTTGAAAAAGAAAGCTCTGGAAATTCCAGACGCGATTTCTATATAATAGTAATGTGATGGACCACGTTTGAGCTCCTCGTCTAGAATTTGGGAGGGGGTTTTTGTGGAATCCAGAACTACAAATATTATTATACATTGGAGAAAAAAAATGTCCGAACGTAAAGGCAGAGGTAAAAAACAAATTTATTGTAAATATTGATAAGTTTGAGAATGTCATTTAATATTTCTAACTTTTTCAGATGGCTTTCGGAGAGGCATAATTATGCCTACGTTGATCACTCAACTCAAAAGTATTTTGGAACAATATCCTGATGATGGACAAATATTAAAGGTACGCTGAAAAGTTGCAATAAATTTCGATTTAATTCCCCCCGATTCGCGTTGACCCATGACTAGGAAGTGATGGAGTAGGGGAGAAGCAACAAAAGATCTTCAGAAAGGGCACTTGTGGCAGTGCTCCTGGATTGCCAATACAAAACATTGAGACCGTTGTTATACCCATGCAGGAATGCAACTCTCTAAAGCTACTTTATACCTTATGAAAATTCATTGAATTTTCAATTAGTAGTTATTGTATTTGATATTCATTATTAAATGAATGTTGAGTCACTTAGTTATAATTAGTTAAGATTTGTTTATTTATTTGTTAATTATATTATGATTGGTCAAGTGTGGCATTCCACCTTGCACGTGGGACTTCTGGGTATCTGCTTGGTATATTATTTTGCAGATGAAATAATCTTTTTAATCTTTTGTAAAAATTCGTCAGGTTGTGATCACAGAGTAAGCTTTAAATTTGTGTCAATTTTGTCTTTTGAATAGGAGTTTTGCTTTCATTATGGATCTCTTGATTGGACCTTTATAAGGAAATTGGTCAAAATGGAGAAGCATAATGATAATATTTTATAATATATGGGAGACACTCTGATTGAAGGAAGATTTTAAGATTTGAATATTATTATTATTATTATTATTGTTTGACAAATTTAAAGTGGCGTAAGTCCTAAAGGACTTCAAGGCCACTGAACAAATGCGTCTTGAGTCTTTTTCTAAAGCTTTCAACAGTTGTAGTCTCTTCTCGATTCAAGCAATATAACATTTTCAAAGCACTAAAGGTGTTGGAATTGTTTATGAAGTTCTCTCAGGTGATAACTATGTGTTTCATTATGCTGATTGTGATGGAGATTTCAAGAACAACTTCAGGAATTGTCTGCTTTTATTCTGGATATCAAAATAAAACTTCAGCTGTAATTTTGACTACAGAAGCTGAAGTAGTTGCATGTAAAGCCATCAGAGAGCCATTTGGTTAAAGAGATGGTTGACACTGTAGATTCTGTCAATAAACCAGATGTTTTTGCTGACAATGAAGCTGACATCAAATTGATAGAGATTCCAAAATATCATCAATGAACTAAACACATAAATATAAAGCACGTTGTCAGAGAAGTAATGACTAAAAGATGAAGTTTCTGTTGAAAGTGGCAGAATCGGTATCAGAATTCCAGCAAATGCATTGGCAAAAGGTGTTGGTGGAAAAAGATTGAAAATGATGATGGACAGAATGCAGCTTAAATCAATTCATTGTGGCTTTAACAAAATGAGGAGGTGTTGAGTTTTTGAATCTCAGGCTTTGTTAAATTTAACTTGAATTATTTTATGGTTGGTTGGGTCCTGACTGCATTCCTTATTTTCTTGTAACATATGTAGAACTTACAGATTGTTTGACTTGTGAATAAACTGTGAGGTTTTAGGTGTGACCTCCTCTAAATATTTAACAAATAATTGTTATTAAATGTGTTTAGAACTATTAAATAAATCATAAATATTATGTAAATTATTTCAAGTAAAGTTGGGCAATATTTAGAAACTGAACAAAGGACAAATTAAAAATGTAAATGAAAAATATGTTTATGCATTTAATGAATTAATAAATTTTAATTTGATGATGTGACACAATTTCATTTCATAATTTGATAATTAGTTGAGTTTTAACTGCAAAAAACTCTGTAGGAAATAATTCAAAATGCTGAGGATGCTGAAGCAACAAAAATTGTCTTCTTATTGGATCACAAATCTTATGGCAAAGATCCTAACAAACTTCATCATCCAGATCTGGAGAAATATCAAGTGGGGCAGACTTCCATTTTGATTGATTATACAATAATCCTAGTCACAATAACACAACTTCGAGTTATAACATAACAATAGTCACAATTTCGTTATTATTTAGTTATTTTAATTTATGTTTACCTGCAATACAAGGACGTATTAGGACTTGCAATGTAAGGGTCAAGCTTAAGGGAGCACATGCTTCTGCTGACAGATTGACCCTGGCATCACAATACCAATGCAACAACCAGAACAAAGCCACCAAATTGTAAAAAGAACAAAGTAATTCTATGCAATACTGTGCAATTTATACAACTTCTGTGATTTTTAAAATAATATGTACAGAAGATTAAGAGGAACAGAAGTTTTATTTAAATTACACAGGTATTGTTGAAAAAAGTCTTGTGCCATAATATTGAATAGAATTAATTTCTTTAAAGTGTGAATTTGTAATTGTATTTAGCCATTATTTCGAGTGCCTTATGTATCCAAATCAGATGTGAATACACTAAACTCATTTATGTAGTGACCTTCCCAAGGTGCAGGCTGGTTGAGGACATGGCACGTAATGACTGCTTTTACCATCTGTCACAGGAATGAAACCTATTGAGCTAACCTGCATGCCACTGGGTGGTAAAGTCTATCTAAATATTTTAAGAACTGTATGATTGTGACCCTGTTGCCAAGATAAAAAAAAAAGGGAACAAGCATTGTCAAGTTCTCATTTTGCAACATGAATGTTGGGCCTTGGACTCACAATAGTGGATTTGCATAGTCTGGCAAGAGTGGATCAAAGTGATGAGATTTATCCAACAAGGAGTGAGCATCAATAAGAAAACATTTCGACTTTTGAGGGTTTTGAAGGCCTGCTGACAATGAATTGTAAATTTTTGGCTTCTGACTGCTTGAATTATATGTATATTATGATATTTGAATTTATTATATAAATGGTAAACGTCTGTCTGTACCTTATACAAATTAGATTTTACTTTGTAACTTCAAATGTAGAGCTGATTGCTTTGCGGTGATTGGCCAGAAATTGGAAAAAAATTAGTTCTGGGGGAACCTGCTGCTTATTGTCGAACTTTATTCTAAGTTCAGGTCACTTACATACATTTGGCCTGCAGGTTGGCCGAATGGGTTACGTTCCTGCATACGGCGGTAATGGCAACATTGTGTCGTGTTCGAAACCCAGCCTGCACTGCCGCAAGCGCCCTTGGGAAGGAGCACTATATAAATGGTTGACAAGAAGCGCCTCTGATGCTATGCATATGGCGCTATATAAATGAAGTACATTTACATTTTGAAGATTTGACTCGAAGTCAAACAAATCACACTCAAAGCTCTAAGCAATAAAATAGTAATTAATTGTAATATTTAATATATTCGGGCCACCGATACAATAAATTAAAGATGCATTAACTTTAATTTATTTATTATAACAATTATTTACAAAAACTTTTATATTTACTTTATTTTACAATTATCATGTTGAGAAAGATTTTTTGACTATCATAATTTTGTTTCTGCAAAACAAATCATTAATTGAATGTAGGGTCCTGCACTGTATGCATACAATGATGCTATGTTTACTGAAAGAGACTGGGAGGGAATTAGAACACTCCATGACAGCATTAAAGCAGATGACCCCATCAAAGTTGGAAAGTTTGGACTTGGCTTTAAATCCGTTTTTCACTTGACAGGTTGAATATTCATAATGTGACATGTTTAAAAAACCTTCACATGTAAAATCTATTATTATCCTTGATATATTCAATAACGTGATAGTAAATTAGTGAGTTGCAGATGGGGCAATTCTAATAGTAAGAAAAAGATAATAGAATATTTATTGAAAATGAAGAATTTTTAATCAAGTGTAACTCACATTATTTGATAATATTTCCAATAGACCTCCCCAGCATATACAGTGGGCATGTAATTGGATTCCTTGATCCTCACAAAAGATTTTTTGAAGTTTCTGTGTTTGGACAAAGTCAGCCTGAGAGGACATCNATTATTTGATAATATTTCCAATAGACCTCCCCAGCATATACAGTGGGCATGTAATTGGATTCCTTGATCCTCACAAAAGATTTTTTGAAGTTTCTGTGTTTGGACAAAGTCAGCCTGAGAGGACATCAAGTTATAATTGGGATTTTGAGGTGGAGGAAGATGCCAAAGACATTGAGAGGCTCAGCCATCAGTTTCAGCCTTTCATCCAGAATATGTTTGGAGTCACAGAAAGCTCTTTCAAGTCTGGAAATTTCAAAGGAACCATGTTTAGATTTCCTCTGAGAAATAAAGAAATGCATTCTGATTTATCATCTAATTGCTATGATGTTGAGAAAGTTCGACAACTTTTGAAATCATTGGAAGCAGAAGGCGATGTTGTTTTCCTTTTTTTGAAGAACATCAAACACATTGAATTTTATGAACAAATGAATGAAACAACAACCAAGCTATTGGAAATTAAAGTTCCAGACAAGTTTGTTGATCCTGTTGTAGAAGGCAGACAGAAACTATCAAACCATATCAAGGCAAATGCTAATGAGTGGTACAAGAAAGAATCCTTGTCAGTAAGTTACCCTCTGCAGACTGAAGTGATTGATGCAAGTGGAACGAACAAGTCCACAACATGGATTGTGACTCAACACTTTGGAGGTAGGACAAGTGGACCAACCACTGAGCAATCGATTGATGGCTATCTTCCGTTAGTTGGAATTGCATCCAAGCACATTAAGGACACATCAAGTATGGACACTGGTCCAAATGAACCATACGGACAAATATTTTGTTTTATGCCTTTGCCACTGGAACAAAAGAGTCCCACTGGATTTTATTTCCATGTTCAAGGATCATTTGCAGTTGACCAAAATAGAAGACATCTCAAGTGGATTTCTGCCGATCAGGATCCTTCAACAATCACTGACAAGGATCTCATATGGAACAATTTTCTCTTAGAGAAATTACTTCCAGTTTGTCTCAAGGAACATTACGAACATCTCATGAAAGAACATAAAATGTTATTAAATAAGCAGGAAGGCAGTGATTTTGATCATAAATGTGCTTTTAATGTTTACTCAGTTCTTCCAAATGAGACAATTGTCAACCATCATTGGAGAAATTTCATCACATCATTCCAATCAATAATGACTGAATCACTGGAGTTGTTTTCAATTACCACACTGACATGGCAACCATCCATGCCATACATTTTATCCTCTGTGAATGATGAACTGACTGATTTGTTTAAGAGAATAATGTCGGAAGATAGAAGTGCTTTGGCCTGCTTGCCTGAACATTTGCAACAAATTGTTCCCAGAAGTTCAACTCCATTGTCTGCAGATCATGTCTGGAAAAGCTACAAAAATGTTCAGAAGAACATCAGTTGCTCTGAAAATGAAAAAATAATTTTGTTAAAATATTTCCTTGAAAGTCTAAGAAACAAATTGTTATCAATCAAATTGTTACAAGGCATTCAACTTCTACCTCTTGCTGATGACACTTGGACAACATTTGAATATCAAACTCCAAT